>OMNZ01026503.1:0-16209 GCA_900303255.1 Lesueurigobius sanzi | reverse complement strand
CCAACAGCTATTACATGGCTGTTGTTTGTACATAGACTATTGTATTTCACATTTTGTTTTGACACTCACATAAACTGTATTTAGTTTAGGTCACAGTGACTACGAATGGACTGTAATGTTTGAGTGGCTTTGGGGGCACTGTCAGAGGACAGAGTGTCTGAGAACCTTCTCCTGAGTCTGGTTTCCTCAATAATTTCATCGCTCGTTATATGTTGTACTGTGTATTTTCCCAGTGTATTTATAACAGTTTTCATTCAGACTGATCTTGTAAAACTCCTGCCTTGAGTGTGGAAAATATCATGATTGATCTGTTGACAATTGGTTTAACCATTTTGGTGACTGTGTCTAAAACAATGAAGCAATATGTTTTTTTTTTTTTGTGGGTCTGACTATTTAATTGAGAGAAGTGTAAATACGCCTGAAAATTGTACAAAATCATTTGAAACCATGTACCTAAGCATTTGCTATCTGCAAAAAGCAACAAGAAAATGACTTTGTGATGTGAAAAAACAACTTAATCATTTGCAGATTGAACACTTACATTTGAAAATGTTTGTTCTGATCTGAGAAATGTGCCAAAGCGTAAAAACTGTAATAGGGCTCTCTCTGTTGTCTCACTCTGGGTTAAGTTCTAAGGCTGTTGACACTTCCCTATGGCCCTGCTCCGCCCTGTAGTCCTATGATGGACAACTCCTGTACGACTGAGAACCTACACATACTTGTTATTAGAGCTGGGTGATTTTTTTCGATTTACGATTCGATTTTTTTACCCCATTTAAAACCAAATAACTGCTCCCAGTAAATGTTATCAAAATATATATTTACAGTATTTCGAGATAAAGTGCATCAACAAACCTTGAACAGTTTAAACACATTGGAATTAAACAACTATTTTAACAAATAATCCACTAAACCTCATTACGAAGATCCTACAGAGGACAATACAGCACAAAATGAGTGACGATTGCAAGATTTACGTTTTATATGCATGGAATATACATTTAGGAGATAAAAAATCTAAGAAATTGATTTTCTGAAAAAAACAAAAATAAATTTTTGCCCAGCCCTACTTATTATATAGTTTGTTAAAGGTGCACTATGTAACTATGTAAAACAAAAATTGAGATTAGTGTGTTTTTGACCTAAAAACAATTGAACCTGGAGCATCATAGAGGCCACTGTGATGGAAAGCTAAGGTGCCATGCTGCTCCCATACAGCCACTGGGTCACTAAACGGTCAAATATGCACTAATCAGGAGTTTATGTTTCACTCAAAAAGTTACATAATGCATCTTTTAAAAAAATGAAATGAGCAAATATGGTTACAGTTTATTTCTTTGAGATAAGCTCTGCAGAAAACATTTTATGTCAAAGGTCAACATACTTCGTAAACATGTACATGTGGTGGAAATAATATTTGTAATATCAAACATTATATACCCTTAAAGATATCTGGCTTGAGTGGAAATTAAATTTAACATGCATGAGATTGAGAAGAGACAAGCTAATTCTGACATCTTTCTTTTTCAGGCACTCTGATGGAACTGGGTATTTCACCCATTGTCACCTCGGGCCTCATTATGCAGCTTCTGGCTGGGGCTAAGATTATTGAAGTTGGAGATACTCCCAAAGACAGAGCACTGTTCAATGGAGCGCAAAAATGTATGCGGTGTTCTCTTTCAAATTGTTTGTTTTTTAGAATTTAACTTTAAAATTTGCTTTTGAAATATTTTAGTGTTTGGTATGATCATTACTATTGGACAAGCCATTGTGTACGTCATGACTGGCATGTATGGAGATCCTTCGGAAATGGGCGCTGGTATTTGCTTACTAATTATCATCCAGGTTGGTAAATCAGTGATTTTGTGTTTCTTAATATCATTAATAACCCTTTCTCCATCTTTCAGCTTTTTGTTGCTGGTTTGATTGTTCTTCTGCTGGACGAGTTGTTGCAGAAAGGTTATGGTCTTGGCTCTGGTATCTCTCTCTTCATTGCAACAAACATCTGTGAAACCATTGTCTGGAAAGCCTTTAGCCCCACCACTGTCAACACTGGCAGAGGTAGAGGAGGTTAAATGTACACTGAATATGATTTTTTTTAAAAAGATAAAAAAAATAAAAGACCCCTATTGTTTTTCCAGGAACTGAGTTTGAGGGAGCCATCATTGCCTTGTTCCACTTGCTGGCTACTCGAACAGACAAAGTGCGTGCGCTGAGAGAAGCTTTTTACAGACAGAACTTGCCCAACCTCATGAACCTCATCGCCACTGTCTTTGTTTTTGCAGTGGTCATATACTTCCAGGTAGGATGGCCATGTCATTTCAGAAAACATGGATTATAAGTCTTGTCTGAATCATGACATTTATTTGTTTCTCTCTTTTTTTAAATTGTTCTTGGGTACTTCATTACCAGCTTTCTGATAACTTTTTGTCCTCTTATAGGGATTCAGAGTTGACCTACCCATCAAGTCTGCACGATACCGTGGTCAATACAACACCTACCCCATCAAACTCTTCTATACCTCCAACATTCCCATCATTCTACAGTCTGCACTGGTCTCTAACCTATACGTCATTTCCCAAATGCTATCAACACGATTTAGTGGGAACTTCCTGGTCAATCTCCTGGGAACCTGGTCTGTAAGTAACAGTGAATTGGTATAATATCCAGAGGTGGGCAGAGTGGCAGGTTGTTGCTGTGATTGGTTGGATTTTTAAGTGGGGGGGGCTAAGACCAACGTGCGAGATTATGTGGGAAAAAAATATTGTTTTAGCAGTTTTGAAGCACAGCTGATGCGAACGGTCATCTGGCACAGGGGATGGTTATTTGAGTGTTTGTGTTTTATCTTGTGTATACATTAGTACCGATATTTATTTGGTGTTGGTGTTAGATTTTAGATTTTAGTTTTCATCTTCCCCCAGAATGATTATAGTTACATAGGCACCCAACCCCTGTTGTGTGTAATGGCGCAAGAGAGTGCTAAAAGAGCGGAAGAAAAGTGAGGAAGGGTTCGCTAACCATTACCTGGGTGGACAGGAGACACGAGCCACTGCAGAGAGGGCAGTGGGTTTATAGAGGCTCTATGGAAGCTGCACTGTGCCCGTTGCAAGTGCAAAGACTGAGCGCAGTTGTTCAGAGCTGGATGACACCCACAGGACCGAACAAAGAGGCCGGAGTGGTGCGACTGCAAGCCGCAGCTGGAGCACCTACGCCCGGACCTGGGAGAAGCACCACGACACAGATCACAGCAGCAGGGGAGTGGGCAGCTCCCCCCACGTGTCGGTGATTTTGGGGTGGTGCTGGTCTCTAATTCCTCTTTCTCAGTAATTAATAAACTACGATAAGGTTATTACAGCTGTGCTGTCAACAATCATCTCCATAGCAACTGTAGCAACAAAACCAGGGGGCGGGGCAGTTCAACAGCAAGACGTCTTTTGAAGTATGTCAAAGCCCAAATGAACTTTGTTCTTTCTTGCTCTTATTGCCTCAAGAATAAAGTTATGAAGCATGAATAATAGGCCTTAAATATAACCGAGTAGTCCCCGCCTCTGTTAATGACCATTGATTAGGACTAGAATCACACTTGCATTCATGTCTCTACAGGACACCTCAAGTGGAGGACCAGCTCGCGCCTACCCAGTGGGTGGGCTTTGCTACTACCTTTCTCCTCCTGAGTCCTTCGGTTCTGTGCTAGATGACCCTGTTCATGCTGTTATCTACATAGTCTTTATGCTGGGCTCCTGTGCATTTTTCTCTAAGACATGGATTGAAGTATCTGGATCCTCTGCAAAAGATGTGAGTTATTTTCTTATAAATTATTATTATTATTTCATGTGCTTATGCATGTTGTTGTTCATTTTTCTAACTCAGGTGGCAAAGCAGTTGAAGGAGCAGCAGATGGTGATGAGAGGACACAGAGAAACATCTATGGTCCATGAGCTCAACAGGTAATCTTTCAGAGCTATTATTTTAATTGTTGAAGAAACTTCATTTTTTGTTATATTAATTGAACAATGACTCCTCCAGGTACATCCCAACCGCTGCAGCCTTTGGTGGCCTCTGTATAGGAGGGCTGTCTGTCATGGCTGACTTTTTGGGTGCCATTGGTTCGGGAACAGGAATTCTTTTAGCTGTTACCATCATTTATCAGTACTTTGAAATCTTTGTTAAAGAGCAAAGTGAAGTAGGCAGTATGGGTGCTTTGCTATTCTAAACTCAACAGCCACACGGTACAAAACCCCTAATTTTTTAAATAGTTCATACAGTGTATACAATCATGTTACAGCTGGGCCAAGATTTTTTTTGTTGCCCATTATTTTAGACATTACCTCGTGCAAGTGCTGAGATCTCCATGGTTGAGAATAGTGTTTATATATTTAGATTATTTTCTTTGTTACTTTATTATTATTATTTTTTTACTTGTACTTATTTAAAACTCATTTGCTGCCTGCATTTGCTTCACTGAAGACTGCCCAAAGTGTGAAGTTACCGCAAGCATATTTCTAAGCTAGTGCTAAAAAGGTAATGCATTTGCACAGAATTCCAGGGGAGCTGGGTGGTAATATTCACTGGACTTTTTGATATTGTAATAAGGACTGGACTGTAACCACCCGGGTCTTCTGTGTCTAATGGAGCATTGGGCCTGTCCTTGTGTTGCTGGGTCTGAAAAGGATGGTGTATGTCATCATTACTTCAAATTGAATTGCTGCACAAACTACCAGAATCATCTTGTGAGGGCGGGTTTGATAGGGACACGAGAGGGTGTCATGATGTTTTTTATGTAACAAAACAATTATTAAAAAAAAAATAATAATCTAAAAAAGTTGCTGCTTGTTTTCAATATTCTACCGGCTTTTGACCTGGCAACAAAACGTTTTGTCAATTATTTGCGAAATATGTATTTTCTGTTTTCTATAAAATATAGGCTACAACTATACATTTGAGTGTGATATTCATTGCATTTGTATTATTTTGTATCTGTTCGACCTATCCAGTAAAACTGATGAATGAGCTAAAATTATTTTGTAAATCCTTTTTAAAAAAAAAAAAATATTTTGTAAATCCTTATCTCTCTAATTAATCTTAAAAATGCGTCAAAACTGTCCTGTTTTATAAACAAATTTTGCGATTGACTTTGCTTTGTTGTGTTTACTACATGTAATATATAATAAGCCCCTTATGTTTAATTTGATATATTATATACACACTTTCTTATGTAAGATTGTGTACAGTAGTACCTGATTTGTTTTGTATTTGCTTAAAAAAAAAAGAAAAAGATAGTCCGCTGTTGAGTTCAGGATGCTATGACGTCATCTTTAAGCGCCGTCGACATTGGTGTAGCACAGATAGTTGTTGATTCGTTATCTTCATGACTGTTTTGTGTAAAAACGAGTAATTTAGTTGGACTTTCACATTGGTGAAGAAGACGGCGTCAGCCAAAGACATGTCTTACTGCAGGCAGGAAGGTAATATATATATTTTTTTCTGTAATTATTGCCAGATCTACTTACGGTTGACAAAGTCATGTGGCTGCTGCCACTCTCACCAAGAATCTTCTTTTGGTGTTTTTGGTGCATGGGTGACTACGATTACAAGACCATTCAATTACTATACAGTAGCAATGTTAAAGTAAATTAACACAAATTTAAGTAACACAACCGAACCTATGTACCCCGCTATGTACACAGTAGGTTATCTAAGGCGAGAGTTTAGCAACGTGTGCCCCCTAGCGACCTACTGGTCTTTCTGCATTTCGCATGTTATGAATATCTATATATTTGCCTTTGTAATATTTGAATGGTTCATTTATTTGCTACGTTAGATACATAGGCTACAGGGCCAATGCAACTTGAATAGCTTACACACAAAAAATATACACAATGGGAAATCAATGTATTTGTGCACCGTCAAAAGTGTGTAGATAATTATACCTTAATATTTTTGATTACATAGGCCTCCTATTAAAAGCATAACAGGCTTCAATATAATTTTGTACTTACATTTGTGTTGCTTTAAAGGTAAAGACCGTATAATTTTTGTGACCAAAGAAGAACATGAGTTGCCAAGTCATGCTGAGCTGATTGCCGATGACCCTAATGACCCTTATGAAGAACAAGGTAATTTGGATCTATTTTGTTGAAAGAACAATGTAAACATGCACTGAAATAAATGTTTAATTGCCATTACTTGTTCATCAGGCCTGATCCTGCCAAATGGTGACATCAACTGGAACTGCCCATGTCTTGGTGGCATGGCTAGTGGGCCCTGTGGCTCCCAGTTTAAGGAAGCGTTTTCCTGTTTCCATTACAGTAAGGAAGAGATGAAGGGTTCAGACTGCATTGACCACTTTCGTAACATGCAGGAGTGTATGCAAAATTATCCAGAACTTTATCCTCAGGAAGAGGAGAAAGAAAGCCCACCGCGCACTGAAGATGTCCCTGACCAGGATTCCTCTTCATCACCCCAAAGAAACTCTTCTGTTTCAGATTCTGGCCTTTTAACTGACAGCACTTTACCTACAGATGGTGATAGAGCCAGCTAATGTCATTAAAGCCCTGTGGACTATACACTCAGCCATTCTTGAGCGCTTACAGACGGGCCTGAAAACATTTACTCTGATATCAAAAGGTCCTTGAGGAGAAAGTAATTACTACTGAATTTTGATGCTTACATGCTGAGCTATTCCAAATCAAGAATTTATTATTTAAGGGCACTGAATCAATATAAATGGTATATTTCTACTATGTGAAACAGTTTACTTATGAGAATCTAGCAACAAATGGTTTGTCGTTTATGCCTCTGTCTCTGTAGTCTGCAACAATCTGCTGCTAACTTGTTGCCTTGTCTAATGTCTTGCTCCTTTGCTGTAAAGTTGTGGTCATTCACCTCTGGCCTTGAAGTACTTTTTCCTTCTATAGCGTTAAATAATAAAAAGACTAGTATACCATTTTTAAAAACATGTAAAAAAGAAAAGAAAAACCTATGCCTTAAACATTTTTTTCAACCATTTCACCTCCTTTCGAAAAAAAAAAAAGGTGTACTTAAATATTAAATTTAATAAAAGAAAATTGTATCACCATTCAAGGTTGTTATATCACTACTTTTTCTTGAATAGTTTTTATGTATTGTATGTACAGTATTTTCTGTGCAGTTGCTCTTTCATTTGAGGGTACTTTCCTCAAATAAAAGGAATACATTGTGATGCTTAACCATTAAATTTTAGCTTTATATCGTATAACATACAAAGAGAAATAATGAAAATGACCTGGGAAAAGTATAGTATATGCTGTGCTCCAGGTGCTTTTGTGAGTTCATAATGTTGGTGGTAAATGAGTTCATAACAGATGGGACAACAAGCATATAGCCTACATTTTAATTATGTGCTATTAAAGAGGCACTAAACCCCAAATCAACTTTTTTTTTTAGCTGAGAATCGGTTAAAGTTGGTGTCTCATAGAGTTGGCTACAGGTCCTTGTCACTATTTTGACATGGCAGTGCATATTAGTAGAAATCTTATTTTACTGCTAAAAAACGTCAGTGCTCCCTCTTCAGTTTGAACGACGACAACGCATGTGTCGTCGTAATTCCCATTGGACAGGCTGGATGGGGTTGGGGAACTGGGGAGAGGAGGGGATCACGGTGACGCCTCCTATGATCCTTCCCATGACGGCCGCTCCTTAGTGATGCTGTGTTGTTCCAATCGTAGTCATTTATACATGTAAATATAATTCAAATCAATATTAACATTAATTAAGAATACAACTTTTATTCAAAGCTGAGGACCCCCGTGTCTTTGTGCAGTTCATCAAGAGGGCAATACTGAATCCCTTATTCTTTTTCATCTACTGTATCTATTGAAAGCATGTCCACTGGGAAGCAAACACCATCTATTGATACCTGTAGCCTCAAACGCATAAAGAAGTATGCTCTGGTACAGAATCTATTCCAGTGCCAGCTTTTGTTTATGAGGAAACGAGAGCTTGTCTTCTGTTCTGTTTTTACACACACATCTGTTTTTGATATTAGCTATAGGGATGTTCATTGTGTCTACTGATTAAACAGTCTTGTGAGTTTCTTTTATTCAGACACTAGGATCTATAATCCTAAACTCACAAGACTGTTTGTGATATTGTCTAAAGTACAGTCAGAGTCCACCAAAGTGGCAAATCACAGTACACATCTTTTGGTATGTTCATTTCCTTTGGGTGAATTAGAACAGTGCAAACAAAAAATTTCCCTGAACACCTTCAGGGATTTCACTATTTTTTTGACAGCAGCCAACCACACAGGTCACTATGACCTCTCTTCCTCGACTATGCTGACAAATAAAATCCTGTGTAAAATATAATTAACTGACCAAACATTTTTATTTTTTGGCCAACAGAGAGCCATTACCTGGAGAATTGGACACAAATTTGGACTCATTTCAGAAACTTTAGGTGCTACGTTGTTTGAGGGCTGATTGCCTTGTTCAAGGCTTACAGGGCTTTGTAGCAGCTCATCTGGGTCCGAAATTCATAGAACCTCAGCTACTATAACTCTTAATGTCATACCTTACCTCTTGTAGGAGAGTAATGTCCCTTTTGCCCCGGAGATAATGCATAATTGTTATTTTCTCCGTTAGACATCGGATTTATCTGAGGTCTTCAAAGGGTCTTCCCACACCACTCTCATCACCACTCTTCATGCTGTCGCCTGCTACTGACCCGGCAGCGGAAATGTATAAGTTTGCTGATGCAGTTCTCCAAGAAAATGCACACCATCTCCATGGGCCAAGGCCAGGCACATGATGTACTTCCTAAATTTTAAAAATAAGTGTAACAGTGTGCTACTGATACCCACTTATTAATTTGGCAATTTTATTCCCTTTTTCATTTCATAACTCAACGTCATATGCTTATGTGATTATAACAACAATTAATAATGAGGCGTCATATTTGCTCATTTAACACTTGCACACTACATTTGTGCACCATGTGTTTGTTATGTTACTATTAATGTCAGGAAAACGAGGTCGGACATGAAGCGTCACCAAACAATTATTGCTGTTCCTGTTTACAAAGAACTGATGGCGTAACAGCCCCATGAAAGATTTTTAGAATGTAACACTTAGCACCCTGCCTCCTAAGGATTCTTCTTCTTCTTCCAATCAATTTTTTGTTTTTGTTGACCTGTAGACTTTATTGGACAGCAACGCATGAAAGGGAGTGAAGAGTGAGAGACATTGCACAAGACACTTCAGGTTGATCCATCCATTCTCTCTGCTTTCTATAAATGTTTAATTGAATCCGTCCTCACATTCACCATCACCGCCTGGTTTGGTTCACTCGCTCTCACTCACGCTCAACATAATCATCAAAATTAGCAGCAAAATTATAGGCCAAGAGCGACAGTCACCTACCTCCATCTACAACAGCAGAGTCCTGAGAAAAGGCTCCCAGATCTCCACTGACACCTCATACGCCCTGCTCTCAGTCACTACACTCTGTTACCAGGTTTAGGTCTCTTTCACTGAGGACAATGCGATCCACATCTAGCTTTGTCCCCACTTCGATCCGCCTGTTAAATGGCTGATTGCCACTAGTACAGTAGCTCAGTCTGTGATAGGCCTGTTTTTAATGTATTTATTGTGGCTGTGTTGTAATGAACGAATGTATGAACATGTCCTGATTTTATTGTTCTTGCTCAGGTGCGCTTTTTGCAAATGAAGTTCCTAACGGATAAATAAAGTTAATTCAATTTGACAGGGGAGGAGTACCTAGCTGGAGGATTAGCCTGTTTATATATTTTGTACACACATAAGGCCCCACGTGGTCAGGGAATCAACCTCTGGACTTTCTACTAACCACCGAGCCTGTACTGTGCAGACAATGATGCACGCTGCTATGAATAAAGGCCACTGGATCTTCTCCCAGAACTGTCACCTGTCTCCCAGCTGGATGCCCACATTGGAGAGACGGATTGAACATATCGACTCTGGAAAGGTCAGACTATAAACAACCCAACACAAAATACTGAATCTGTGTCTCTCAGCTTTGGGGCCCATCTTCAATATCATGGCAGACTGTGACTCTCAAGCCCCCCGAAAATAAGAATTCAATCTTTTCAAAGAATGTGAATTGTTTTGTTTGATAAATGTTAATATACAGTATATGTTGATGTCTGGAAAAACTTTTGAGGCTCCCTTGCTCTAGAGAACTTTGTAATCAAACAGAATTTTGCCTCAAGCACTCAAGTGAGAAACTCCCTGACCTGCCCAATGTGTGATTTCAAACAGGTGCACAACGACATTTGTGGCTAACAAGTCTGGCCAACAACAAATTTCCTGCCTTGATTTTCCAAAATGGCTCCAAGATGACTATTGAGCCCCCGAAGGGAAGCCGCCCTTCAGAGAACATAATTCAAAGATCACCAATGACTTTATCAACTCCAGCTCCAGCTAAGTTACTGACATTTATCTACATTTAGAACAGTGTCCGTTAATTCGCTATGCCTTGTTCTTATAGATAAACCTGTTCAAGCCTTTGCTCCTGTCCCTGACTTTGTTTCATGGGATTGCATTGGAGAGAAGAAAGTTTGGTGCTTTAGGATTCAATATTCTTGAATATTTGCATCAGCCAACTATAAATGTTCCTAGATGAATACAACAATGTTCCTTGCAAGGTTTGACAGAGTCCCTATCTTTTAATTCACTGTTTAAGCTATACTCATGTTAACTTTCTAGTCAAACATATTTTTGACAGAAAATGAATACTACCAGTATATAATGTGTTCACAATGCCCTGTACTGCCCTGTATTTATCTTTATCCTGTTTCGCCTGGCCTATGAAGGTACTGAAGTGCACTGCTGGGGAGATCAATTATGGTGGCATGTGACAGATGACTGAGACCGACGCTGTCTGCTCAGAATGCTGGAGGACTTCTATTATCCTGATGTGCTTGAAGCTGATCAAATTGACTCTCCCTCGGGAGTGTATCGGCAGATTGACACAAGTCTGAATGTTAAGGTTTTTTTTTTTTGCAGTGCATCTGGAAAAATATATTTTCACTACCCTCCATGAAATCCCTAAATTGAAACAAAATAATTTGGTTTTATTTTATTTACACACATTTTACACATGAGAACAACTCTGACCCGATCTTAACCACTGTCTGAGCTCTCTGCTGAAGATGTTTATATTAGTCTGCAATTTTTTTTTTTTTAGTCCAGTGGGGAGAGCGTTCCACAATCTTGCCCCCTTGAAGGAGACGCTGGACTGTCCAAAAGATCTTCGGAACTTTGGGAGCACACTGTCCCCACTGACTGAGGCTCTGAGAGCAGACTGACGTCTCACCATAAAACCAGAGAACAATAGAGACACAGTTGTTCAGACATTTAAAAGTCAATTTTAAAATACTAAAATTTACAAAGTTCTTCAAAAAGTTTGTGCTTATGTATGATATCACAATGATGCCATCTCAGAGGTTTCTTGTATCTTAATTGCCTGTTTATAAACTCTGGTAACCTCCAGCGGTTTGAGACCATGCTGTGATGCAGTAGGACAGATGTGACAAGACCATTGCTGTGCCACCATTCATCTGTATAACGATGTGCTTTCCAACACAGGGTTACTTGGCATTCATTGGTGTCCTGCATAATATCAATGATACTCCCAAAATATTTGGTTTCCATGACAACGCTAACATCAGCTTTTCCCAGAATGAAACTTTCAAGCTGTTGGGAACAGTGGTTCAGCTTCAGCCAGAGCTTTGGCCGCTGGGGAAAAACCTGAGAAGAGGTGCAAACATACTGTTCTCTGCATTACAAAAACATGGAAAACAATGAATGTGTTTTCATTTTATTGTAATAGCTTATGATTTTTCTCTTCTATTTGACAGATCGTAGAGGACAATGTGTCTGGTATTGTAGAAAAGATCCCTCCAGCCTTCAGTGTAAAAGAGGTTATGGCCAAGTATGCTGTTCTGTATGAAGAATCCATGAACACTGTGCTCTTCCAGGAGGTAACTGTTCAATACAATCTAATGTCTTTTTGGTGTGGAGTGTGAAGGCATAATTATAATACATACTGAGAGTTTGTCATCGTTGGTGGTTTCAAATATCAGTAGCTTAATCCACTACTAGTATATCAGACATGGGGTCATTAATACTTAATGAATTGCTCTCTACTGTCTGTCTCCTTCAGATATAACAAGCTGCTGGCAGTCATCTCTCAGAGCCTCAGAGACATTGTCAAGGCCCTCAAGGGTTTGGTGGTGATGTCATCAGAACTGGAGCTTATGGCAAACAGCCTGTTCAACAACACTGTGCCTGATATGTGGAAAGACAAGGTACCAGTCATAATAAATGGCTACACATGGTTCACAAACATAAATAGATATTATATGAAATTAAACATAATGTAAAGCACTATTAACTACAAACACACTGAGACAGTCTGTGTATTTATTTGAGGTGTGATTATTACGGGCAAATTACCTTGAAATTAAATTTACTTCATCTTGGTGCCATTTATACAATGCTGAATTTACATATGTGGGGCATTAAATCTTGTGTTTTCCCTCATCAACAACATTCCTGCACTATTTATGTTTCAGTAATCCTGCACATTAGTCTCCTCCATGCTTAAAACTTATTCCAATACATGTCAACACATAAATCACAGCCTTCGTTTTTACATTGTTTCCCTTTGCACACCCTTTGGATTTGGAGACTAGCGCTCCCTGCTGGCGTTTAGTATAAAGAAATTTGAATTACTAAACAAAATCATAATAACTGTTTTTACATTATTTATTGAATGACTACGGTGGCCTGTTCCAGGGTCGCTCACGTGTCTCTGTGGGAAGAGGAGGGTTGCGGCTTTAAAATGAGCCCAGCCATGTCCTTCTAGGCCTCCGGGGGGCGGCAATGTAAAATTAGTGTCAAAAAGTGCTAAGTTAGCATTAGCTAAAACTGCTGACTCTGCACTTTACATAATCGCCCAGGGATTCGAAACGGTACTAGGTAAAAGCTTGGGGTGCTTTTTGTCTGAAAATTTGACTTTTTTATCCTGAACATGTGTCAAAAGTATAAGAGTAACGTTTGTGTAAAAAATTTGCAAATCTATGGGGTAACATTTAGAACAAACTTTTTGTTGTTTTTTTTTCCTCAATAATGCAAATATATGGTGAACACAGATTTCACATAGAAGGTCAGATTTATAGCTTTCTATGTTTATAGAAGCATATTTGAGTGGAATAATAATCAAAAAAGTGCTATGAGCGCCTACATTTTTCAAGTGTCAAAAATAAACATTTCTACAGTAACTACAGCCTTTATCTTCCATCTCCTGGGCCAGGTCTAACCCACAAAACATGTTTCTAATGTCCACAGTCTTATTCATTTGATGTTTTGCATATAGGGAAAGAGTGAGGTGAGAAATGCAATTTTCGCCAAATTTTAGTTTTTCTGCTTCTATCATGATTACTTCATTGACATGATTCTAATACAGCATTCAGATGATACAAGTTCAATTTGGTATGAAAATAAAGAGTCCAAGCATTTGATGGTGCACCATGAGGAGGTGTTTCAGAAGCAATAAAACAAAAAATACCAGGCGAAAATAATAATAAAAATACTCCAAGACCTGGTAGGGTTAAGTCAATGTTATGGTTTGATTTCTAAGAACACATTGCGTTGTCTTTATGCATACCCCTCTCTGAAGCCTCTGGCATCTTGGGTGACAGACCTGCTTCAGAGGATCAGTTTCCTGCAGAGTTGGATCACTGATGGCATTCCACCTGTTTTCTGGATCAGCAGGTTCTTCTTCCCCCCCAAGCCTTTCTCACCGGAGCCCTCCAGAATTTGGCTCGCCGTTCCTGCGCTTCCATTGACACCATTGGATTGGATTTTGAGGTCGAGATCATAAGTGCATTAACCTCTTAAGACGAGAGTCCCCAAAAATGGGGACGTGCTTTCAGATATAGTTACTAACGTATGTGTTTTACGCAGCAAAATATTCCAAAGTTGCAAATTAGTGACAGCTGATGTGGGATCATCCATTTCTGTTGTTATTTGCTCCACCACAGGGAGGAAAAAGGCCTTTTTGCTGGAAAATGTGTGTGGCGTTTTTCAGGCGTAAATTCATTCAAACCCATGGCAACCTCATTTTATTGTCAAACAACATCATTTATTTTTATTTCACTTCCATCGTCATCTCTAAGCTAGCTCTACCAAATATGTGGACACCAAGATTAGCCATGTACACCTAGGTAAAGAAATGATTTTTGGAGAAAAAGGCCTAGGGCTTAAGAGGTTAAAGCAATCTATTATAGTAATAATAATATTTTCAAGCCTGAATACCCAGTTTCTCAAAGTGTTCCACTGTAGACATTATTCATTCACTCCATACTCAGTGGTGACGGATGCAAGGCTGCCATTCTGCGCCATCGCCCCCTCCAACGCACCACCACCCATTCACTCACACTCTCATTCATTCTGACCTATTTGTACATGGTTTTAGTGGTAGGGGAAACCAAAGCACCCGGAGGAAACCTACGCAGACACGGGGAGAACAGCATATTACTCCCACTACATGGAGTTTGGACTGATAAAAGCTTTTGTCCCCTTTTGTAATGCTGTGTGCCTTTGGTAATACCCAAATCTGCGCCAGAGATAAAAGAGAAGCCAGATAATGAGGGGTATTAAGGAGGGTCGACTCACACAGTCCAGGCCCAAAGAGCTTTATACCAAAATGGCTATCATCTGGCTTATTCTGACACCCAACCACACAGCGCCAGCCTCAGGCATGTGTGCCCTATCTACCCTCACACGTGCTGGTTTGTACAAAACAAATCATACAATGGGAGTAACTTTCATTAAATTTTAAGCAAAGAAAATTAGGGCAAAAATCAATGGTGGAAATTGACAAAATAAAAAGTACAAATTTTACATAGATAACACAAAAATCTTTTTCCCACTCATGGTTAGTGGTTGTGCGAAACCATTTATTGTCAAAGAACTGAGTTTACTCTTTTGAAATAATAATGAAACAGAAACTACTCAAATGTCCCTGATCTAACGTTTACATGACCTTCAACAACTGCCAGGAAAATTGTTCAGGAGTAAATAAAGTATAGTTTCTAGTTGAAAAGCGTTTTTTGACAATAAATGGCTTCACGCAACCACTAACTTTGAGTAAAATAAAGGTTTTTGTGTTATCATTCTTATAAAGTACAACTGTACTTTTGATTCTTTATTTCAAATCAACAGTTAAGGGAATTGATAACACAGTTCTCACTCATTACAATACATTGTAATTCATTGTTCAATTGTTCAATTCATTCAAAAGGGGAAGAAGAAAGTCCCCTCTCAGCACCACTCACCACAAAAATACACAAGACATGTGACAAGCAACATAAACACAAGCCACGTTTGAGTTTGTTTTTATTAACTTTACTGCATTTTAGAGCAGGTATCTGTACTTTTCACTCCTCTACATTTATGAACTGAAGAAAAAGTAGAAGTATTTTGAATAGGTTTAAAACATACATTACTATTTACACATTGACCAACAGTCAATTAATCTAAAGCTGCAGCAAAGGCATTTGACCTGGTTTATACCTGGTTTAGACCTGGTTCAGAACTAGACCTGGTTTAGACTTGGCTTGGAACTAGGTTTAGTTTAGGTTTATAACTAGTTTATGGTTTAGACCTGATGTATGGTTTTTAATTTATTTTTTAACCTTTATTTAACCAGGAAAGTCCCATTGAGATTAAGAACCTCTTTTTCAAGGGAGTCCGGGTTTAGACTTGTTATCAAAATCACAATTCTTCTTAAAAATATCACTTCAAGATCAAAATCTGTGTTAAATACTTCTAAAGTACATTTGAAAGTGGTTATTTCATGAGTTCATTTGCAAAAACAGATGACAAAAATCAACATAGGCTTGTCATTTTCTCTTTGTGTCACAATGTTTTCAAAGGCTACAACCATTTTGAGTGAAACAGAAATATTAAGTTAATTCAACTTTACTTTTATTGGTATCATCTGTAGAGTATGGTGATAAATATTTGAAACAATTTCACAAAAAAGTGTCGCTCTTTTACTTAAACACAAAGAGTACTTCTTCCACCACTGGCAAAAATGCAATATTAACTTGGAGATGATTGTTTTTCTTCTGCGTGTAAATAGTAGGTGTTGACTGTGCTCACGTTATGTGTTTGTGCATAT
>OMNZ01026501.1:0-12173 GCA_900303255.1 Lesueurigobius sanzi | reverse complement strand
TTAAAAAATATATATTTTCTGATTTTATAATGAATTTGGATCTTATACTCTTGTACAACAAGTGGCCATGTGAGAGAAAAATCAATCCTTGCCAAAATAGACGGCTCTTTATGTTGTTTTGAAAGTTAGCTAACGTCAATGTAACTCTCTAAATACTAGTAAACATTAATAAGGATAATATAAAAACCAAGATTGGCATGGCCCAAGTTTGCACTAGTTAAGAGTATAGCACAGACGTGTGTGTTGCACTCTATTACCTTCAAAATAATGCACATACAGGACGTAAAATTTGAATCCCTTTTCGCTTTCGTTTGCTTAGTGGTGCAGGTGAAAAAACATTGCATGATGCGATGATTATCATCGACTAGAATTTCCGGCAAATTGCCAAGGCATCTTGGAAAGTAAAGTTCCTTAAGCTCCATCCATTTAGACAGCGCTCTGAGCTGTAACCGGGACAGGAAACAGAACATTCAACAGGAGTATTTCAACCGGAACTAGCATTTGCTATCGTGCACGGGGTCTATTACACAGATGTAATTTAGTGCAATCTGGTGTATTTTAGATGACCATGTTCTCTTCAGTCTTATGACACAATGACACAATTACAAAATTAGAACACAGGCAACATTATTATTACTTTACTCTTAAACAGTACTCACAATGTATTTGTCCATTGTTTGTGAAGCCTTTGAGGTGACTCTTGTTGTGGTTTTGGGTGATACAAAAACAAATTGATGGCCAGGTGTGGAATTCCTTCCTTTTTTTTTAACATTTTGGCTGCCCCCTCATGACTGGATTGAGCATTTTGGTTATTTCTTTAAAATTTCATAACTCCTCACAGGAATGGGAGACTTACTTTTTTTCTTTGACATGTTCAGACATTAATGCTCTACAGGCCGCGGGCCGGATGAAATCCAACAGGATATGTTTGACACCCCTGCTCTAGGGCAAGTGGCTTCACCTGCACTGTTTGTATCTAGTTGTTTGGAGAAGTTGCACAAAAAGAATACTACTTTTGAAGCAAAGAACACAGCTAAAGATTTTCTAAGCATTCGTAAATTTTTTATGAAGGCAAGACACAGCAGGTAAAAACATAGATTTTTCAGGCAAGGGTCAATTTTGCGATTTTTACAGTGTTTATTCGAACTTGTGTCAGGCTTTTTCAGGAAATAATGGCAGTGCTCCACTGTGTTTTCCCAAGCATATCCATTCACACATAGTGACTCACATGATCTGTACAAGACGCAATCAAAATATGGTCAGTTGGTACAAGTCCACAAGGATATACACGCACATGTGCAGACGTTACATTTTACAGCCTGTTTTCTATAAATTAGTGTTTTGCTACATTCTTGCAACCAAATCTCCACTTCATTAGCACCAACAGGCACCACATTTTCAGTCTAGTACTTAAAAGTACTTTGAAGGTTTGCTCAGGGGGATTTTTCTATATTTATTTCCTAGCCTCATATATTGAGCTTTGAATCCCAAAAAAACAAGCGGAAATTTGGAAAGATTTTTTTCAAGATAACAAGAATATTCAAAACAAAATATCCAAACCCCATCTGAAATAATCTTAACTTACTAATATAGACAAAATAAAACCATACATCATACACCTGACTCTGTCCATTATTGATTTTTGATAATATGGGCAATTTTTGGCCATTTTTACACATAAAATGCCTTAATTTAATATGAAAAGATAAAATGACAGAAAACTTTCAATACAGTAATATATGCTATATATACAGTAGCAAATATTTCAAGTTGATATGTCTAAATGTATTTTTTCTCCTATTTACCTCCACCAGCAAAGCAATGTGGGCCTCACATGGGCAATATATGGGCAACATGGGTACTGCCAGGGCATGGGCTTTACCTGGGCAAATTTAGAGGGGCCCAGAAGGGATAGTTAACCACATTGCGGGGGCCCGATGGGACAAACTGCGGACAAACCCACTTATTGGCCATGTGGGCAAACCCATGTGGGGCCCACATTGCTTTTGCTGTCTGGGTTTCAGTCTCTCGCCTTAAACGAGGAAACAGATTATCTTTTTAAACATTTTTACCTTGATAAAATGAAATGGAAAACGTTAGTCAATAGAAGCACATTGTAAAGGGGAAAAAATTTGTTTTTAGTTTGGCAAAAGCCCTTCCCGTGTTCCCATTGTTCCAAGCTCTTTGTGAGGAGGCCTTCAGTGAGTTTGTCTTTGCATTGCTCATGTTTCTTACTTCAAAGTGCTCTAAATATAACTTTACCTGCAGGAACCAGGAAGCAGCAGAGGCTATCACCCCACGGGGCTTTGTTGCTTTGTTTTTGTTCAAACTAACTACTACATTATGCATTCCCGCAATTATGTCTCCTCTGCACAGTGCGGCCAAGCTATAAGCATTTGTAAATACAGCCTTTCATTTGAGGCCTCCCTGTATACAATATGCATGAAGTATAATTACGGAAGATTGGGCCTGTTATCATAAAGCAATGGACTTCAACAATATATTTGTGCCATATTGAACTACTTCAGACTCTAATTGCCGTAATATCATTGCTATTTAGATTTCAATGGCTGCTAGAGTGCTTTGTTCATATTGGCAGCTTCACGTGCACATGCAGACACTTTTAATACCAAATAATGTGTAATTACTGTATAGTGCTTCTAGGACTGAACAATTCTAGGAACAAATGTAACAGCGTATTTGACTCTGTTTGAAATATTGCAAATTTGAATAAATTTGTGATTTTTGCTATACATCCATGTTTGGTTCATTGTGCACATTCAAAAAAAGACTGAAACATGAACAGTTAAATTAAGACGAGACACGGCAATGTCAATTAGAGATTTTGTGCCTTGTCATCTTAGTGTCAGAGTAAAAAACAAACCAAACTCATCTTTTACAATTTCTATTTTGTGACGCTCTGTTGGGGCTTCATCAGGAAATGGCTACATCTGTTTCCCACATGTATCCATTTATTAAAACTGACATGTTTGGTATCCACGTAATATCGTTATTTCCTTAATGGAAGATGCTGAAAGTGTGCACATATTTTAGAAAACTTTCAAGCCTTTTTTCTGAAAAATGTGACTTTTATTGCACTCATGGTGTCAAATTTCCATTTTAGTAGCCACTACAGACGTAAAAAAAAGTGTTGTATTTTCGAAGCGTTTTTCAATATTTAATTTCTAGCCTGCTTCTTTGAGATTTGAACTAAATTAGAATTTTTACGGATTTAATCAGCAGTAACTAGTTTATTCAAAATCCATACAAGATAAGCTGAATCCCCTCTGAAAACATATTTAAAACTAGTACATCAACACTAAATATCCTGTTCCAGCTGTTTGCACTGCTCTAAATGTGGTATGTCCACACTCACATCTGCTTCTAATGCTCATCTGTAAACCCACCCATTCACACTGCTATTTTACTATATGTTTTATCTTATTCTATTGTATGCATGCTCTTATAGTTTATGTTTTTATATAGTTTATTATTTATAATATTTTATATATATATATATTATATATTATATATATATCGCTATTACAAGTTTATTTTTCATGTTGCACGATTGTACCAAAAAAAATCCTCTTTGATTCCTCTCTCTGACGATGGCAAAGACAATCTTGATTCTGCTTCTAAGATAAAACCATCAATTTAAACCTAACTGTTTCCATTATTCAAATTCTGTCACCAAAATGCCATAAACATAAAATGACTAAAACAATATTCTGCGATACATTTTTTCAGTAATATTCTGCAAAATCTTCAAATTAACATCCCTAATTACATTTTTTCTCTTTTCAACTGCAGTGTCTCACCCTAATACAAGACATGAAGGTGTTGCGTATTGCAGGGTTACCAGGTTTCACACATCTTCTACAATAAGAGCCGATATTATGTTTGCAGGGGACATTAAATGACCTCAGTGATTTCAACCTTGGCAATTTTCTTATTGCAGCCATCCATATTGAGATTCTGATTGCAATTAATCTTGCAGCCCTACACCACTTGTTTTCCTTTTCCATCTGAACAAGGATTAACTGGATACAGCAGGATCAGAATAGCAAAGAATCCTCTGAAGCTTCCAAGGCTGACAGCAACTAATTAATTGTATACATTTGTTTTCTTTTATCCCCAACTGCAGCAATGACTTTGAAAACACCCAACATTTTGATTTAGTGCTTTTAAGCATTCAAGTGGTTTGTTTATTTTGACGCACTGTTTAGAGCTTTGGGAACTGGCATCACAGTGCCAGCATTTTTCAGGACCACAAAAACACAGCCCATTTTCAATATTATTCCCTGGTAGATGGTGCGTTGTAACATGGCAGTCAACTACAGAACAGGCCCCATCTATCCTAAAGTTATTTGTCCCGCTAGCTTCCCTTAGTTCTACAGTTAGTAGTTTGTTGTTTGGACCTGTAAGATGGCGCCTCAACCACATACACATCAGCACAATCTGCTGGCCATGCCCCATTATGTGATATCACATTCCAAAGCTCTATAATGAGCATTGAGAATTATTCTTTTAAAAAACAATACTGCATCAATTCATGAGTTAGTGTAATGGCAAGTCAATAATTAAATTCTAGTGTCTTTGCACATTCTGAAACTTAATCAGAGGAAATCTGAGGTGATGGTATTTGGGCCTAGTAGCTCTAGTCACGCCCCTTCAGTTGATCTGGGATTCTTGAATGCTTTGATGAATCCTGTTTGGGTGTCGAGATGGATTCAGATTTGAAACTTGACCAGCAAATTTCATAAGTTTTAAAATCAAGATTGCCAAAGTTCAATATATTTTAACACAGCAGCACTTTGAAACTGTCACGCATGCATTTGTAACCACCAGACTTGATTATTCCAATGCACTTTATTGTGGGGTGAGCCCAAACGCACTTTCTCCACTGATCTAGTTTTATTATTGATTATATGTACTGTACATGTATATATTTTCTCTACTGTATATATTTTGAGTTTTGTGTACAGCACTTTGGCTAAGCTGCTAAGTGCTGTATAAATTAAGTTGGTCTGGTATGGTAGTCTTCTGTAGTGTGTTAGATGTATTTGAGAGTGACCAGGCAGAAAACTAAGGAGTTCCAGAGGCCTTCTTGCAAGAAACATTTTTGTATAGTCGAAATCTAAATAATGAATAGAGCCAGGTTTAATTTTCTAGTTTTATTTTGTTGTTTTGTGTGATGGAGTAGCCCCATCAAGTCATGCGGGGACATCAGCCACCGCAGCCACCATGGGTCCTCACTCAGCTGCTAGGCTTTTGAACAGCTTTTGAATAAGCTAGTTATTAGTGAATAAATCTGTAAAAAAAATTAAACTCTCCTTGTTTTGTCCTTGTTTTTTTATTATTTCTGAGTCTGAGGAGGCGTGGCTCAATAAAAACTTACTCTCATGGCATGATCTGTGGTGGGACTCCTCATGTGTGTGTCTGTGTGTCCTCATCTCTGTCCGTGTGTGTGGTCTGTGCACAGATTTTAAATCTCAAAAGATATAAAATCCTTTGGTGTGTGGCCAACTTTAGAAAAGAAATGTGCCAGGTTATAGCAAATGCTAATTTCCACCCGCAGTCCTTGGACAGTTTGATGTAACACTTACAAAAGTACATAAAAGTCATACACATAGAAACAAACATTATTTCAATCACAACTTTAAAATCAGTCTCACTTATCAGACATTGATTTAGTCACTAAACCATGTACAGTATATCTCTGCTGACTTTAGCCGCTGGCGTCATCCACAAAGGAAATTATGATATTTCAATTACCTGCGGTGTCTGGCATAAATTACAACAATCTATAAGTAACGCCGGGCTCACACTGGATCCTGAGTACGTTCTTGCGGGTCCGTTTTTTCAGCCTCCGCAAAAGTCATTCAAGTCAATGTTGCAGACTCACAGTAGCTCCATGCAGTCGGTCTCCGTTTACCGAGGCCCTGCAGCCTAACGGAAAGAATCCGCAAGGAGCCTGATCAAGCTGACGGTAATATTACAAGGCACACCAGAAGTCAGACGCATTGAAGGAGGAAGATCCGGCGAAAGTCAGCTACAAACTTGCTACAAACTCGCTGCAACTTGGCTAATATTGAAAAAAAGAAAACAAGAGCCACACGTGGTCATGGCGGAGCTAAAAACGATCATGGAGAAGGTTCTACGGGGGATGTTTGTGCACAAGGACTTCAGTTTCTTCTTAGAAGAGGAAATATATCGCTGTATTTGGTTTTTAAGGATTTCTGAGGTCAGCAGCAGAAAGAATGAGGCATGGAGTGGGCTACTGGACTTCTGACAGTGAATAGTTGCTAAGAAGTTGAAGGACTCATCAAAAGTAGGAGCAGCCCAAAGCAAAACCTAAATTCGACAACATTATTGGTCAGTTGTTGGTGGATCTTAATTAACTGGTGCAAATTCTCAGTCATCCAGGTGGTAGTTCAAAAACAAAAGTTTCCAGTTGCATTTTTGTCTCACCTTCTCTGTTTTTGTGGACCTTCGTTGTATTGCGATGACAACATTAAACAGATCCCATTGTCTCTCACCATGTCAGAAAAATGTTGCTATGCCTCTGACCGCAAATACTCAAACGTGGACATAATCTGACCTCATTCCAAATATAGCCCCATAAAATATTGAACTCTTCGCACTTCCTGATGCCACGCCGCGTTAGTCCACTCTTTTGTTTCACGTCATAGGTCATC
The DNA here is from genome assembly GCA_900303255.1 of Lesueurigobius sanzi. Classification (NCBI taxonomy): domain Eukaryota; kingdom Metazoa; phylum Chordata; class Actinopteri; order Gobiiformes; family Gobiidae; genus Lesueurigobius; species Lesueurigobius sanzi. The sequence continues at coordinate 5,472 of OMNZ01026501.1, read as the reverse complement.
ATGCTTACTCCTTATTCACCACGGAAAGGAAGGCAGACAGATTTCCCCAGGCTCCCGCCTCGAAAACAACGCGGACGGTTGGTGATTACAAGCAATGACGCAATTATGAGTCTAGCATGGGAGCAAAATGATGGGGCCAAATGGATAAGTGGACAGCAGCTTTTAGCCCCGAGGATCACAAATAAATTTATCTGACTGTGCACAGGCCACTCCAACAGGCTTTGGGTGTCTGCTGCAAGCTAAACTCAAGTGGGATGATATTTAGACCCTGATTCTGAAAATTGTAGATAATTTCAACACGCAAAAAGTGACTCATAAATGGCTAAAATATGTAGCAGAAATGATCCAAAATTAAAGTTTTAAAATTGTTGGAAATGCTGTGGGTTCTAGTGAGTCAGTGGTACATTTTCTTCTCATAGCAGTTGTCTTTGCTCATCTTGCACTCCAAATGCTCAGGCTTCCCAGCGGTCCCCGGACCTCAGTATGGGAACCACCAGGATAGATCATTTATATTCCAGGATGAGACACAGCAGTCAATCCCCACAGCTCCCCCAGACAATGTTTACTAAAGAAAGTAGACAGTAACTTTAAGTTATTAAGTCATGAATTACACAACACCTGTAGTACTAATTTAGGCACTTTTTGGGGGACCCCGTGGTCTTGGGGTCTAAGTAACTGCTGCTTGTATGCTGGGCCAGCCCTGATCACATGGCTAGTTGGTACTCTCAGTTCTAACTTTGACCTTGTTGGTGGTTTCATAATTTCATTATCAATATTTAAAATGCATTTCTCTTTGCTAATCCTGTATTTATTACATTAGACTTGCATTCTCCAAATTCATGGTTTAAATTGGATTTTTTTTGTCCATCTAATAAGTAACTTGGAACAAATACAGTACATTGATCTTATATAGAGCATTTTTTTCTTTTTCGTAACATAATAAATCACACAAAAGTGTGCTCAGTATTGATCTGGTAGCATATAGGACAAGCACTGTCAGGAGAAGGCAAAGATGTACTCAGATTGCACAGGTGAAAGAGTGATTTATGAGCACTTGTGTTTGCTGTGTGCTGCAGGGTGCAGGATCTGACCGAGCTGGGCGAGCTGTCTCCTCACTGGAACAACCTGAGGAACGAGGTCATGAACCGCTATGGCGGCATCATCAGCTCATACCAAGAGACGCTCGCTGAGATGGACAAGATAACGGGTAAGTTTACACTGGCTTCAGGAAGTATGTGAACCCACTTATTTGTCCTCATATCATCATGTGCCAGTATCCTGCAAAAAGTACTTTTTCATTCTTAAACAAAAAATTTTTTTTCCAGGTTTGTAGAAAGGCTGCACCTTTCTGTACCATGGACAATTAATGGATTTTAACACATACAAACTTTAATGAATGTTCCACAACAGTGCCACTATGTGTGGGACAATGAAATGGCTGTTCATTGTAATATCGGGTCAGAATAGAACTGTGAATTTGCTGATTGCTATACAATAAAGAACTGAAAACTGTTCATAAGATAAGACTTTAATGATGACATTCAGCCGAATCTTTGTGATCTGTTCATTTCAGGGAGCCATTTGAAAGGCTCGTTTTCTGTAGTGTGTGCCAATTTATTGGTTTTGTGATATATTGCGATATTTTGCGGCACAATACGATGCCGATATTAAAACTTTTGATGATGTCATGCATGTAAATGAATAATGTCATGCATAACAGTAGTAAGGTTAAATTGCTTTCACTTTCAGTCGAGGCCAATAATGGTTAAGGATACAGTCAGGACAGTAAAGGGCAGGACTGTGGTTTCCTGCGTATTTAAATGTGACTGAACTTAAAGTGATCTGCCATTGACCAAGTTACCAATTGGTCCATTTTCAGGTATCATTTCTTTACCTATTTATTTAAGAAATAGAGGAACAATCCACATAAAACAAATTTAAATCATAGAAAATATGGAGCATGATGTTTATAAACTAACAATGTAAACAAAAGGTTAAAAAGTACACATATTTCTTTAAAAGTAGCGACATATCTAAGGTTATTATTTCCAATATATTACTTATCGCAGTATAGGAATATCGTGAGGTTATTATTGTGAGCCATGTATTGCGTATGAATTGTGCGACACCTAGACGTTCCCACCCCTCTTGACTTATTTAATAGGACGGGCTGATGCAGTATTATCTGAGCGCCAATTGTTGCGATGGTGAGAGAAACAAGTGCATGATATTAAAATGAAGTTACTAAAGAAAACAGTTGTGGCATACATTTTTAGAGATGGGAGTTTCCTGCTTCTTTTGTGTAAAACTGCCTAAAAAATACAAGAAAAATATCTGGTTCTTTTCACCAATGAGATTTGTTAGAACTGTTCACATTAAAGAGCCGCTCAGAAGACCTGTTTGGATCATGAACATTACATCAGTTTCCTGGATGCTGTCTGTCTTGTTGACAAAATGTATTCATATAAGTGATTGTCTTAGATGGAATTTTGTCCTCGTTTAACACAAACAAACCTAAACACACATATAGCACTATGGAACTTGGTAAGCAGATTTCCTCAAAACAGTGTTGCTATCAAGAAGTGGGCTCAAGTCTCAGATAGGTTTTTCTTTTTTGGGCAGACCACCTCCCACTTATGCAAAGTAGTCTTTTTGCATCATCTTGTAATTATCTGTCTGATGCTCTGTGTCTAAACGTTTTCATCAACATCTTACTTTTGATGCAATGCAAGGCAACAGGCGAACCAGGGAGGGTAAAAGTGCAATATTTTTGGTATATATGAAAGAGTGTGTTTATTTTGTATTTTCTTTTTAGCCACAACATGAAAACGATGCTAATGAACATCTATCAGCCATTTCTATCCTCACTTCCATCATCCCTCCACTCGACTGAACAAGACAAGGCTTTAGCTTTGTTTGTTGTTTGTTGCCACATTTATTAATATTGTGCTCGCTGGAAAGTCTGCAAAGCCTGGATTCCGGCCATTTCTTTCATATTGACACAATATATTGCACAAATATTGTCTTGCAATATGTGGCTCCAGTCGGTCGCATTCAGACACGTGATTAGCAGCTGATTAGCAGTTGAGACCTATCAATCGCACAGTGATTGATGCAGCTGTCATTCGTCATGGTGCATGCCCAGTCGGTCCCTAAAGCCTGGAAAACAAAGACCACGGTGTGACGTCATGTGAATATAACTGATGCTTAAGCTGCCCACACACAACAAGATTTTAAATCTTTTGAGACAAAACCACACACACTTAAGGACAGACATGAGGACACACACACACACACACACACACACACACACACACACACACACACACACACACACACACATGAGGAGTCCCACCACAGATCATGCCATGAGAGAAAGTTCTTATTGAGCCACTCCTCCTAAGACAAAACCCTGTAGTGTGTGTCCAGCTTTACTTGGCCTAAAACGAAAATTTATTGAACTTATTAATTCCGTAAAAGTTCAGTTTTAGTTGAAATGTTTGTAATTTAGTTAAATTATAGCCTTTCCTTGGTTCTGATTTAGTGTTTTTTTGAAGTCTTGGTTTGACACAATTCCCTTTTGTGTTTAAATTGGATGCAACAAACGGGTTTAGTCAGGGCTGTGGACAGAATTGTTGAGCCCCCTGACAAGAAGTGCTCAAATATAGATTTATATGGCCACAAAATTATGTTCAATGTAAAAAAATAAGCTTCGGTCTCAGACACAACAAAATATATTCAGCATGAGACATAGCCATTATGAGCTCAGAGGAGTAGAGCTCGGGAATAATTGCAAAAAATGATGTGCCTCTCTCTTCCATTTTCAACAATGTATAAAAGAATGACACATTAACTCTTAGTATTGTAATAGTTTGTTGAAGAATACTGTGTACTGAAGTATTGGTATTATGATGGTATTATTTCCATGATCAAATAATGTTAACTAAAGTACATTATGTGCTGTAGGATGATCTAAAGGGCAGGTATAAGCATAAGGTTCAGCCTATACCTTTCCTATCAATGTAAATTATGTAAAGTATGGCGTTGCCTGTAAATATTTGTGCATACATATGACCAAAATAAAACCAATCAATCAAAATGGGCCCCATTATCTATTATTTTCAATTCAAAATGGGCTCCTTCAAGGCCAACTTCCAGGAGCACACCCCACTTTCACAAATCAGCTGAAGATAGGCGAAACTCAAAGCGACCTGTGCAGTTCGGATCATAACGTCATCACTTTTGTTGCTTATATCCTATTCTTCAAAGACCCAAGAATTTCGCAATTATAGGTTGAATTTCTGCAATGTGTGGTAATGGGAGGCACGGCGAAAAGTTGTTTCATTTATGTGCGTTTGCGGAGTTTCTATAGCAACAGACTTTTCATCAGCACCAATGGAGTAGAAAGCATTGGGTGGAGAACAAAGTTAGACCCGCGAACTGCCGCTAATTATTGCTACCTATACTGTATACCTATACTGTATACCTATACTGTCTACCTATACTGTATACCTATACTGACAGATGTTTAGTATGGATTTGTATCTGTTTGTTGCACATTCTAAATATAATGTACACAATCCAAGGTGATTGAACATTTGACACTTCGTAACACTAAATATGTCACTGGGAAGGAGAAAACATTGACACGACAACATAAAGAAATACATTCTGCTAGAAATATATATATTTTTTTAACTTAGTTTATTTAGATCAAGTATGAATATACTCAGTTAAGAACAAAATTTGACAGAGGGTTTTACATTCATATTTTCAAATAATTTGTCACTGGAGTCCATCTTTGTGAAAACAGGTCCATTGTCATTTGAAGTATTGCAGTCAACTGTTCCATTATGAAGACTTGTTTAAGTCTTTGTTTCCATTCTTTCTTTGTTGGAGGAGAAGGCTTCCTCCAGTTGATAGTGATCATTTTCTTTGCGATTAACAATAGGATGCGTGAAATATATCTGAGATCCTTATCTTGAATATTTTCAGGAATTATTCCAAGAAGAAAAAACAGGGAATCCATAGGAATTTTCACAGACAACATACTCTCCATCTCGACTCTAATGTCCTGCCAATATTTAAGTATCACTGGGCTGTCCCAGAATATGTGTGAGTGATCAGCCACTTGACCACAATTTCTCCAACACAATGGGGATATGTCTTTATTAAATGCTGAAATTACTAGAGGTGTTTTGAAATATTTCATTTTAATTTTCCAATCAAATTCTTTCCATAGATTGCTATTAATTCCTTTGTGGCTGATCTCACACACCTTCATCCATGTCTTATCCTCAATGATTACATTCAACTCCAGCTCCCACTTGTCTCGAATATGAAATGTATTGTCCCCTAAATCTCCCATCAATGCTTTATAAATTAAAGAAACATGTTTTTTGGTCGGTATATATTTTTCTTCTGCAGTTATGAAATATTGCTCTATACCCGTGGGGTTTTCTTTAACTGTGG
>OMNZ01026498.1:0-18424 GCA_900303255.1 Lesueurigobius sanzi | reverse complement strand
CTTCCAGAAGGACAAACATGTCTGCAGCACTTCACCATAAAGGCCAGATTGGTGGAGTTCTGGTGGTTCTGAACTTCTTCCATTTATGAATAATGGAGGCCACAGTGCTCTTCAGGACCTTCAATGCTGCAACAATGTTTCTGTCCCCTTCCCCAGATCTGTGCCTCGATACAATCCTGTCTGGGAGGTCTACAGACAGTTCCTTTGACTTCATGGCTTGGTTTGTGCTCTGACATCACTGGCAGCTGTGGGACCTTAGAGACAGGTGTGGGACCTTAGAGACAGGTGTGGGACCTTAGAGACAGGTGTGTGCCTTTCCAAATCAAATGCAATCAGACTCCAGTCAAGTTGTTGAAACATCTCAATGATGATCAGTGGAAACAGGATGAATCTGAGCTCAGTATTAAGTGTCATAGTAAAGGCTGTGAATACTTAATATGTACATGTGATATTTACCTTTTTATTTTTAATAAAATGGCAAAAAATTCACTTTTTTCACTTTGTCATTGTTAAGTAATGTGTAATACATTTTGGAATGTAACTAAAATGTGGAAAAAGTGAAGGGGGTTGAATACTTTCCGAACAGACGAGACAATTTAACTTATTTTTAGATTTGTTTTTTGCCAATTATTTCAAATTTACATTACTTAAAGGTGCATTATGTAACGTTTTATGTGGAAAAACTTGATATTAATGTGTTACTTTTATTGGCCCAGTGGCTGTATGGCTTTCATCACAACTGCCTCTAGGACGCTCCAGGATCAATTACTTTAGGCTTTCTGATCCGGTTCTAGTACGAAACCTTAAAAACTGATCTGAGTGTCACAGAGTGACTGTGATGAAATGAAAGGCGCCATGATGGACCCATTCAACCACTGGGCCAATAAATAGTCAAATGTGCACTGTAATCTATATTTTTTTCATAATCAATGCACCTTTAACTGGAGTAAGAGTAAAATATTTTCTTCTGCATCTTTATTTTCCTTTAAATTAGCTTGGTATTTTAGTTATTAATATTGACTAGGGGGTAGGAGTATACAAGTGTTTACTTGAGCTATTACTATTGAGCATAATATGGATAAGCTTTGTCACCTTGCAGGGCGTTATACTTAACACTGTTGTTGTTTTGTTGTTATTGTTGGTTCTTTTTTTTGCTCAATAAACCTTAATCAATCAATCAATCAATGACTAGACTACTATATATATAATTTGAAAGATTTATTTACAAATGTGACATACAAATAACAAAGACACAATCTGCTTCTGGATTTAAACACACAACCTTTGATAATTATATGGTACAAGAAAAACAAATAGGCCAAGAAAGTCCAAGTAATGAAATATCAATGTGCTCAGGCAGTTAATGTATGTTATTTTTTATATGATGTGCTCTTCAATAAAAAAACAAAACAAAAAGACTCACTAAAAAGACAAAGGCTGTGTTGGTGTGGGAAATTAGAATAATAGGTGCATCCCAGAGCATAGAGGCACTGCACCAGCACCTCTGTAAACAAGTATGCTTTGATAAATATGGTTGGTATGATAAAAATGGTTAATACCTGTATGAGGCTTTGAGACAATTCTACAAAACTGAATCCCAATATCCAACTTTTCCATAAAATCTAAAATATCTAAAGCGATAGTCTGTAATGTGGACTGAGGAGCTCATTTTTCGAAACACTTGTTCTTGTCATGTGCTTTTCATGTCAGAAAGAGGGTTTTTTTTTTATGTTGCCAGATAAAAACGATCTTTTATCACTGATTGCCTTTGAACAGAGCTAACCATTGAAATTAAATTAGGTGTTAATGTTTCAAAAGCGAACCTTTTGTTTGTTGGTTTTATAAAATATCATGCAAATTTTCTTTTTGCTAGCGTTTTCTCTTGCACATACTGTATTATTCCAGGACGACAGCCCACAGTAAACCCCATGAAAGTAACAGGAGGAAGTCATGAAGATTGTTTTGACCACTGTTGTGCGAGCGTTCATGTACATTTCCCAAGTGTCCCCCTCCTCTCCTGATCTCTCTCCTGAACCGAAAAGCCCCTCCTCGGGCCGAGTGCACAGGAAGGCTCGTCTCATTGGTCCATTTAGACTTACAGACTATTACTTTAATGAATGAAGTTCTTGCTCTCTTCTCCTTCCATCTCTTTATGTTTTGAACAGTTCTCCTTTTACTTTACAGTACCGTCCCTTCTTCTCCATCAGCTCTTTCTCAGTCCCTTCTTCAATGATTTCTCCATTTTCTAAAAAGACGATGTGGTCCGCCTCCTCCACAGTCTTCAGTTGATGCGCCACCACCAGCACGGTCCGGCCCCTGGACAGGATCTCACCCAGGACCTTGGACAGAAAAACAGGCAGAGTGTAAGATGGTCCAGTGGCTGAATGGGTGCAGAATAGTGCCTTTACTTTCTTGAATATTGTGATAACGAGAATACTGTGATACTTGCTTTAACTTGTAAGCAGTGAAATAAAACATGTTTCATCAAATTGTGTCAGATTAAAGTGATAATCTGGTCCAGTCCTACTAAATTCCCATGGTAATTTATTCTGCTTTTTTGCTTTGGGTTCGGCCACGGGCATCTGGGAAACACAGTGTATAGAAGTGGACCAGAATGCATCTGGATGGGCCTAGGATTTTTAAAACCGTAAGTCGCAGGAGAGGCAGGATGTATTGTAGGTCTTGACATGTGCCAAGTAAAACCCTGCTGAACTTACATCCCGCTGAGCGATGACGTCCAATTTGCTGGTGGCTTCATCCAGAATAATGACCTGGGGATCTCTGACCAGAGCCCGGAGGATGGCCACGCTCTGTTTCAGTCCCTCCGAGAGCTTCCCCCCACATTCACCCACATCTGAGCAGACAAACACAGGCAGAGTTATTAATGCCAATACATGAATGTTGTTTGGTTCCAGAAGTTGATCCGAGGGGAGAAGCCAGTGTCTGTCACAGTTCATGTTTTCATTATAAGAAATATCCAATATTTGCTGTAGATTACTGACAGACATGACAAAGACATATTCTGCATAAAAATGGTCACAATAGTTCATGTTTTATGTGACAAAATCTGAATGGATAGAGCCAAATTTAAGCTGGTCCTGGGAACGCCTTGGACCAGAGCTGGAGGAGATGTGCTTGGATTGAAGTCTGGGCATCTCTGCTCAGACTGTTGCCTCGGATAAAGCGGAAGACTGGCCCCGGATAAAGCAGAAGAAAATGGATGGGTGGAAGGAATAAGCTTGTCATTAGTGAAAAAAAAACAACTTTCTTTTTGAATTTCAAAGCTTAATAAATCTGCCTTGGAATTAAAATCCCACTGAATATCAAAATATTGCTATGGACAAGACTGGACATGTGTACAGGTTTAGGTGTCACCAAGGTGGAGGTGTAGTCACAATGTACAAAAAATGCATTTTGAGGATTTGGCCTTTGAATTAATTTCCCCCTATAAATCTATGGAGAAGCATTGAATCAGCTCAGGTGATTTTCTTTTAGGTGATAGTATTTGGCCATAATGCATAATGTGAAGGAACATTTTTTACCCATTTCATTGTCTTTTGTTCAACTAAAGTCTGTTTTAACTATAAATGCACATGGGATTTGTACCTGTGTTATATCCTTCGTCCAGATCTGAGAAGAAGGACTCTGCATTGATCCTTTTTGCAGTTTCAGAGACTTTCTCCATGTTGCTCTCTTCAAGTCCATACTCAATGTTGTACTTCAGAGAACCACAAAACAGCACAGGGTTTTGAGATACTAGCGCCATCTTTAAAAAATAAATGTAAAAGAAAGATATTAATGTTTTTCAGCTATACAATAAAAAAAAATGCTCAAGTAAAGTGAAAGAAAGGCTTGGTGGATTATTAAATGTGATATACTGTATCTATGAATCATTGCCTTCATATGGAGATATTTCTGATCATATTCATGCAGTGGTTTCCCGTCCAGGAGGATCTGTCCCTCTTGTGGTTCGTAGAGTCTCTTTAATAGATGGACACATGTTGTTTTTCCACTCCCAGACGGACCAACAAGAGCTGTCATCTTTCCAGGGCGCAACTCCATAGACACAGACTACAGGGAAATAAAACTACATGTTACGTCATAGTTTGACACTTTATCTCAACACGCTTGGAGGAATGAGTTAGTTAAATTGTATGTCCTTTAAGCTTTTCTTTATGAGGACTGAGAGACTGGTAAATGAACCAGATCCCATTATCTTTTTTATCAAGAACCTGTCACACAGTGATTTACATTGACCTACAAACTGTATTTGAATGTCTCTTATTGAACAACATGCTCTATACTGAAGCGTTCATTTGTCCTCGGTGTGAAGTTTTAACGCTACTTGAGGTCGGACTTCCTACTGGGAAAGTCTGACGATCCTCTCCAGCCCCTATTTAGGTATTTAGGGAAAACAACATGGTGACGCACTGTGTTAGCAGTATATATAAAGACCTGACCACAATATTTTTACATTTCTTGTGGTCTCAACCCTTTAGCTGTACTCTGCTGCTCGCACTCTTTCTTGTCACTCAGCTCCTGAGCTCCTTGAGCCTCTGTAGTTATCAAATGCACTGTTTGCTCAGCGATATCAAAGTTGCTAACGTTAAACCACGGGATAATGACAACAAGAGCAAACTGTGCTCTGTCATTGATCTGTAACATTATTTATCAGATTTTAAATATAACTACACTGTACAGGTTTTTGAATCTCATTTTTACCAGCTTTGTAGCTTAAATTATTTGCATTTGTTTCACTGTCTTTAAACTTTCTGACTTGACAGCTGTAACACTGAAAAAACAGCTTTCCCAGCTCTGAGGTTCTGACCTCCGTGGACAAATGGATGGCAGCATAAAGACTTTACTGTGCAGCATTGGTTTTTGGGGCACAAAAAATATAAATTAATGTGAGTTACCTTGAGTGCAGGTGGCGCTGTTTTTTCCGCTGACGCTGAAGGGTAAGTGAAGGAGACATTTTCAAATACTATTCTTCCCTCCAGTTCCTCAGGGGCCATGTCTCCCGCTGTTTTACACTTGGGTTTTCGGTCGAGATAACTGAACACTTTAGAAATGACCCCAACTGTGCTCTTTGTGTCTCCATAGCCGTACATGATCTCCTGTGGCACATGAGGCAATCATTTAGGACAATTAAAATTATACACCTGTGATTCTCAAAGTTTTGTAACTTTATTTCATGTTTATTTTTTATAGCCACTATTATTCTTTCCTAATTTTGCTAAGAAGTACCCCTGACTTCAAAACATATTTCAATTCGAATTAGTCCAATTAGGAGAGACAGTGGTGCAGATGGTAGAGCAGGTCGTCTCATGACAGGTGTCCGAATCCTGGCTCCTGCAGGTGCAGACTGTCGTGTCCTTGGGCAAGACACTTCACTCACCGCCTGCATGAATGTAGTGTGTAAGTGAATGGGTGGTGGTGGTCGGAGAGGCCAATGGCTTACCACCACTGAGTATGGAGTGAATTAATGTCTACAGTGTAGACTTATTGACTTACGCACTTATATTACGCACAATATTTTATTTACTCTAATGGTGTGCGTGTGTGTGTGTGTGTGTGTGTGTGTGTGTGTGTGTGTGTGTGTGTGTGTGTGCATGTATTTGGATGGGTGTCTGAATGCTGAGGTGAATGCACTTGTGCATGTGGGGGGTGGGAGTTGGGTGTGTAAATTGATGTTTCTGTTTTTAATGTGTTTTTAATCTGTAAAGCACTTGAGTTGCATTTTTCTATGAAAAGCGCTTTATAAATAAACTTTGATTGATTGATAGAGCTTTGAGGAACTTGTGACACAGCCATGTAAAGCACAACAAGTGTTAGATATTATTATTTAGGCCTGGGTTCTGTAAAATACATAAAATAATAGTACAATACTTAGTATGTTCAGGTACCGGTGACAATACTTTTTTGATACCTATACTAAATTATTGGTTATCTGGAACCATATAACAGAACAGTATTTTTTTTTATTCCATGAAAAGTCTTTTATTCCATAAAAGATAGGAAAATATTTTTTGTTTCTGATACTATTAGTGCCTAAAAGCATTTTAGGATAGCATACTGGTTTAATTTAACGGTACCCAGCCTATTATTATTATTATTATTATTAATTTATTATTGTTAGAGCCTTTGATCCAGATTCAGAGAATACTTATGAATACTTGATTGACGTGGGAACTTAAAAACATTTGCTTACCCTTAAATTGTGTGACATTGGCTTTTGGAACAACAGAAATGTCACCAAGCTTCCAATGCTGAGCTGATGAGACAAGATGAGACGCCTCGCCAGCAGAAAAAACATGACCCTCATGGCGAGAGTGATAATCTACAAGAGGAAAAGTAAGACGATTAAAATTAAACTTTACAACACAGTAACAATTAAAACACTTACCCTTCTTATGAAAGTGTAGGCCGAGCTATAGACTCTGGACTGTCTGTTCACGGCACAGAGCTGCTCTAGAGCCACGTTGTACCTCTTCAATTCGACATTTTCAGCGTTGAAACTTCGAACTGTCTCAATGCCGCTCACGGTCTGCAAAACTGAATCACTGATCTCAGCCTGGTGCATTTGGATCTGCTCCTTCAGCTCCTGTTAAGTAAATACAGACAAAAGAAATGGATTACAACTGTAATGAAAGTAAAAATATGAAATAATGTTGAATTGTTAACGATGAAATACTGTTCTTTCAAAGCCCATATGAAATTGCAATGACAAAATAAATTTGCTGAGAATAAAAAACAACTAAACCTACTGCAATTTAGCCCCAGTTTAATAATATAATATAGTGCCACCTTTTCAAAATGTGACGCATGCAACAAATTGGATATACAGTATGTAGTATTCTTTTTGCTAAATTTACTCACCATTTAACATAAAAAAAAAGTTAATGTTTTTTCCTTGAACATTTACAGTGCATCAGTTCTTCTTACCGCTGATTTAGTTGTGTATTTGTTTTGAACTAAAGCCAAAAGGGGCATCTCTAAAAAAGTGAGGACAGTGAGCTCCCAGGACAGCCGCACCATCACGACCAGCATCAGGAAGGTTTTAAAAACGCTCCGGGCAAAAGCGTTTGCATTGAGGGCCACAGTGCGACCCATCCGGTCCACGTCCGAGTGCAGCCGCGAGGATAATTTACCTACAGGACAGGAACAGGGTGCAAACAAGGTTCAAAAGTATGCATTATTCAGGCTTTTGGACACCTCAGCAGTTGTATTTCATGTTTGCATGCAAGAAACAATACACGACTCCAAATCATACAGTTATGAGCACATTAAAACACAGCATTTAGCTAAACATAGTGAGGTTTTAAGAGGAAACTAAACAAATGGTCTTTCTTTGCATTGCAATATTAATTTGGTTTCTAGATTTTTCTCTGTGTAAGTCCCATAGTTATATCCACATCCTCAAAGCAAATCTGAAGGGACAAAAGCTTAGAAACCATTGAGATACAGTAAGGCATTAATTCTCTATTCTATTATTATTAATAACAATAGAATAGAGAACAACAGGCTGAAGAAGTGTACAGTATGCTAACGTAACACATTGATGGCTATTCAACTACACCAAGCATAAACAACGAACTGAATAGGTGTCTGCTATGCTAATGTAACATATTTTTTTATTTTTTTATTCATTTATTTGATAGGGACAAGTATGTACATTCAACATGTGACACACTACAACATTTATAGCCGAGGCTAATTTGCAATGTCCGTCCCTAGAAGGGCTTTAAAAGAACAATAAGGCGCAGTCACAATAAATAACATTTACATTAACATTAATACAGGCAGTGCAGTACAAAGCAGTCTAACAATGACTGCAGACTTGATCCCTTTTTAAAATGCGCTATAGGCCATTATTAAAAGCCCCCATGATCTACAGCCTGTTTCATTTCCGAAGACAAGGAGTTCCACAGTTTAGCGCCCTGGACAGAAAAGGCCGACTGCCCAAAGGTTGTTTTGTAGATATAAATTAATATATAAGTCGCACCTGAGTATAAGTCGCAGGATCAGCCAAACTATGAGAAAAAGTGTGACTTGTAGTCCGGAAAAATACAGTAATCAATGAATTGATAACTTACTCCTGAATAGGGATGCACCAATCTGATACTGACATCGGAGCCAATCCCCGGAAAAATACAATATTGGGTATCGAATACAAATATACTGAACCGATATGTTTTTGCTCTCACCGTTTTAAGAACATAAATGTCACCAACTTAATCTAAGTCTATGGAAATGCTGTTTTTGTAGAAGTTAGTTAGTATTCAGTGAAATGAAGCTGAAGCGCAAATTCAACCTGGAAGACTAATTACAGCATCACTTACATCAAGCCAATGAGAGTGTCCACGGAGCCGCTCCTCTTCCTCGGCCTATCAGCGCAGAGCTCACCTTCATCGCAGCCAATCATCTCCCTCAGTCTGGCTTTTAAACCTCCCGCAATCATGGCTCGTCCACTTTCCAGCTGTGCTGCAACCCCCCCCCACCCCATCACCGCCTCTTTCACCAGGGCTCCTCTCCACTACTTACTCACAGGCCTCCAATACCACCACCAGTGTCCAGGCTCCGGGGGGAAGTCATCCCTACTCAAATCTACCTATCATACTCACACCAATTCATACATCAACGACTTCTGATCGCCAAAAGAAATCATGTCAATAAATCTTCCTAATCACTGCTTTGTCTCTGTCTGAGTCTATCCAGGTTGAATTAGTTTTGCAATCTGCAATTGCACTTTTGATCACTGCGCAAAAAAGGCAGTTAGCAGCAGCAGCTAATGTCTGCATTAGTCAATTAAGGCCTGGACAGAAATACATCACAACTGAACTAATGAAGGCCTAATGATCAGATCATTTACGTTGGAAGTTGTCTATATTAATTAACAAGGACAAACCACTTTTCACTCACTGCAAACCAGTTTCTTTGTGTCAAGCTAATTTTAAGAAAGTCTCATGATGGTTGGTATACTATCTGTAGATACTCAAACCCCAAGAATCCTTATTGGAGGTAAAAATATAAAAAAATAAAATGAAAAAGTTGGATCTGTGCATCTACACTCCTGAATATACTCCTAAAATACTGCATCTGAATAATAAATTACATTTCAAATCATTGTTTATTCTGTAGCTGTAATCTGAACTACTACACGTTATTATACCTGGGTTATTCTCTTCAAAGAAATGTATTTCTTGCCGTAGGAGAGAGTGGAAGAGCAGATGCTTCAGTCGCCTGTTCAGTCTCGCCAGGCTGAACATGAATAACCCTCCTCGGACACCGGAGAACATGGCACTGGGAGAAAGAGACAGAAAAATGCTGCACAAGATCTGGAAGAATGAATGAAGTAGCAGAAAAATTGATTTACCTGCCGAAAGAAACCAAGGCCAGCGTCATAATGGCATAGTAGAAACTGGTTTTAACCATTGAGGCACTGAGCATGTCAATGACCTGCCCCTGGTACAAGGGAATAACCGTGTCACCTGTACAGACAAAGTGGATCTAAAGATGTAACTCAACATCCAAACATTAATAACATTATTGTATGTTAAACACTGGTTTTAGGAAGGAATGTATCTGTATAGCTGCCTTTCACAGACATGGTCACAAAAAAACAATGGGCCTCATTCGCGAAACAAACTTACAAACAAATTTGTTCTTTAGGCCGACTTAAGAACATTTTGGGCATTCACAAAATTTGTTCTTAGCTGAAAGAGCTCTTCTGGAAGAAAAAATCCTAAGAACAGTCAGGAGGACTCTTACGCACACAAAAAAATCATCTCTCTTTAAGAACAGTTTTGTCTTTTTAAGAACGCTTTGTGAGTCAGACTTAAGTTTTTCTTAAGTTTCTCATAATTTGTACTTAAGAACTTTTTCTTAAGAAAATATTCACGAATGAGGCCCAATGTGTCTACTAGATTACAAAATCTTATTTTTCCAGTAGTAATGTGTTATAAGCTCCTAACATCATGTAAAGTATAATATAAATGGAGGTCCTCGGGGGTCTTTTTGAGGAAGTCGGTCAGTCTCTTCCTCCATAACATGAATGAATGATTGATGACAAGACTAATACTTACAGATGACGCCCACAATGAGGGCACTGAAGGCTGCTGTGAGGTAAAACACATCATCTTTGAAGAATTTGACCAGCCTCGTGAGCAGCTGCCTGGCTCCCTCCACTTGGGGTTCCCTTCTGGAGGATTTCTCACCGCAGAGCCCTTTCTCCCAGATGACGCACACCAGAAGCGAGGTCAAGGTACTCAGGGGGACTTTGGTCAGGTCCGGAGGTGGTCCCATGTACGGACAATCACTTGTTTGGGACATGAGCATCTGTCCGGTCTCAATGACGGGGCAGAGGAGGCAGAGCAGATCCACCAACATGCGCATGACTGGATCTGGCTTCCCGTCCGTCAACGCAGAAGTTAAATAATACAAACCTATCCACTTGGCCACCCCAAACCCCCACAGTGCCGCCAGTCCCGTACTGCTGGGGCACCTGAGCAGGAGCAGAGCCGCCCAATAGGCCCAACCCAAAGCGGTGTCGAAAAGGAGGACGAACAGCGCACATGTGGCCAGCTGCTTCATCTTTGGACTTGGAAATACAACAAAAGTGAAAGTAAAGGATTTGATTATGATAGTAGTTTATGTAAAGCCATCTTCATCATTATAGCATCAACAGAATGTTGTTTAAATGGTTGCTTAAATAAACAAAATTATAGTAGGTGCATTATTGAGAGACTAGTCTGGTTTGTAGCATATTCCCGTCGGAATTTGCACCAAGCTATCAGTTTTCACCCAAAACACGTAAAACAAAAAAGATCCTGCCAAAACACACAGTTAACACTTATACAGCTGTATAACCTATATTAAATCACTTGGCTCAGTGCTTTAGATCTGTAAACATACAATAAAGGAGACAATACTTACTGTTGCACGCACGGTCTAGAGCCAGCTGGTTACTTTCGATTTCATTTTCTGTACTCTTGGTTTCCGGTGAGGTTGTAGTAACATTGTTTGGCCTCATGATGGCGACAAATCACATGTTTGTACAGTGGTCCTTAACCTCTTAAGCCCTAGGCCTTTTTCTCCAAAAATCATGTCTTTACATCATAGGTGCACATGGCTAATCTTGGTGTCCACACATTTGGTAGAGCTTAGACGATGGAAGTGAAATAAAACTAAATGATGTTTGACAATAAAATGAGGTTGCCATAGGTTTGAATGAATTTCTGCCTGAAAAAAACACACATTTTTCTGCAAAAAGGCCTTTTTCCTCCATGTGGTGTAGGAAATAACAACAGAAATGGATAATCCCACATCAGCTGTCACTAATTTGCAACTTTGGAATATTTTTCTGCGTAAAACACATAGGTCAATAACTGTTTCTGAAAAAAAGTCCCCATTTTCGTGGACTCTAGGTCTTAAGAGGTTAAACTTTGCAGTTTCCACACCAATGACTTCCAAGTAACACTAGTCCAAGATCATAATAAAAACAGGAGTAAACAGAGTCTAAATTATGTAAACATGGGTGTAAACAATGCCTAAATCAGAAAAACATCAAACTGCATTACAATACCACGAATAAAATCATCTCGAACTGTAAAATCTAAATTTTGTTTACAACTAGTAAACAAAAAACAGTCGGAGTATCATAAAACTAGAGTTTTTTTTCTTCTAATAATCAAATCATATTTATAAAAATGACACAAAATACAAAAATCACTGTTTTATCATTTAGATTTATTCTCCCTGATTATAGCAAAACATATTCTATAATTTGGCCCAAAGCTATTTAAATAAAAAGTCGTTTTTCGTTGTTCAGTGCTGTATTGTCATGTTCACTTCTGTTAAGGATAAATGACCTCACTGAGACTATGGCTTATGGTAAACAGTTCATTTAGAGGAGAAGTAATGAGTTATCCATGATATTCACACCCATCAGTGTTACACAACATTTTGTCAATATAAAGGCTGTCACAGTCTGAGTCATTAGACAGTCCTTGCAGCTTTGGTATTAGGGTAGGCATGAATAATTTACAACATTAGCTGTTATGAGAAAAATTTCTTCTCCTTTAACACAAACACACGCCTTAAATTACATAATCTTCAGTCTGTTTGGAAGGACTTGATTATACATAGACATATAGCTATAATGTACAAAACGACAATCATTTAAAAAGGCACTATTCATTTGAGCAATAAAAAACTTCAAGACGGCACTCTTCTGAAAGTCCATGAAAACTACTGCCATTCTGGAGTCATTATCAAACCGGTTTCCTCAAAAACAAGTTTGTAATCAGCAGATGACAGTAAAGACTTGGGTCATTCAGATATAACAACGTTCTTGAAATGTGATGAAGTGAATTACTTGGCTTCATACAGTGAGATTCAGTGACAGCAGCATAATAAAGTACAATCAAGTGTGGTTCTAAGTGCACCTCTGGTTTTGGTATCTGATTTTGGCAAAGATAGTGAGCAGGTTTTGTGACGTGGGAAATGGAGTACCTGGTTAGGGCACGGTTTACTAAAACGTCAGTGGAAAACAGCGTGCTCCACCACATAGAACAGTAAACTCTGTCGTCGTACTAAATTTGGATTTTGAACATGAGACTTCAGTCAGGGCAGGCAGACCCGGAGTGGAGTATGCAAAGCACCAGCTGATTTACTGTTGTTGACATCCAGCATCTTTCCAGCAACATCCCTTCAAAGACTGTTCAAGTACTTTCTTTTTGATCAGACCAGTTTAGGTTTTTAGTTTATGTCAGGTGTGCGAAAGCAAAAAAGCCCCCTCATCCCGGTTTACTGTCCCGGGGGCACGTTTCCGAATTTCGATAGCCTCCTTTATCCAACGCCGATATTTATTGTCCTCAGTGTTGATGATTTTGGCTCCATCCCAGTCCATAATGTGGTAGTCCCGCCCACACCGGTGGGAAAACAGCGCCAAAGACTGTATAAATCAGCTGACAAGACATGTCACAGTAACATCATGTGACCAACTCTGAGGAAGATTGCAGAAAGGAAGCAATCAAAACTGTCAGATATGTAGATAAACCTAAATTGCTCTGATCAAAAAGAACGTACTCAAACAGTTTACCACTAGAAGACTAAATTAACTTTTTTGGACTATCCCTTCAAAGAGTCACCTTTTTATGATGTCAAACGTTACCCAAATTGCCTATATTCTTTGCTTTGGCGTGTCCTGCTAACCTTTTAACCAGAACATCCTTGATCTTGTTGGGTTGAATAAGGGCGATGTGAAATAAAGCTATGTGAAACCTCCCCCAGTCGGCTCTTTAGCAACAAACTGTGAGAGACTGAACTGTGTGCTGTGTCATTTAAGCGAAGACATCATAAAAAGGTCATATAAAAGGTGACTCCAGGAATAGAGCATGGTTCTGTCACCAACATAAAATCAGTTGTGTCTCACAGTCTACGCACTAAGGCTGCACAACAGATGGCACAAATGATCATATCACAGTATTAGGTGATGCAATATATTGCAAACCCCCCCCCCCCACAAAAGTCTTCCATGTAAACAGCCTAAAATAATAAATGCATGGAACTGATACTAATTTTGTTCCATTTTGAAGTCGTTTTGACAAGCTGAAAACCAAATTATGGAACATGCCATGATGAAAGAAAGTAAAGTATGGCAATAATGTCATTGCAGAAATATTCAAGACAGTTGTCAAATATCGATATTGTGCAGCCCTAGTATAAATGACTTTTCTTGAGATGAATGAGAATATATTGCAATAATATTGATATTGCCCCTCATGTATCGCCTATCGCAATCGTTTGTCAATATAGTGCAGCCCTACTACCCACAAATTCAAACGCTGGTGATGCACTCTGATCCATTGGCCGAAGCCTTGAGCTTGTCTTCCTCTCTGGGCTCATCTCTGTACGGACACACAGCTATTTCGTCAGTCTCAGTGGTAGCTGGATCAGGCAGTGGAGGCCGCTTTTTGTCCCTTTTGTCCAGGTAGTAAAACGATGCCATGAGAAAAACGGCAGCAGAGGCAACAACGGCGCTGCAGACGAAGAAGACGGGGGAGTATTGGCCCGATCGGTCCACCAAGATCCCTGCAACAACAGACAAAAGCAGCAAAAGCAATCAGTATTGCAGCTCTCCGTGAGCGAAGAAGTCACGGGCTAAGGCCTTTCTTTTGTAAACACAGGATCGTGCTGCTAGAAGTGTCAACAAAAGAGGCATTAAAGACAAGTGAATATCATTTACACTAGTTTAGACTCGTTGGTGGTGATTAATACACTATATTTTTTCACAAATATAGACGCTTTCACCCCTCTCAAACCATCTCATCTAATCTACAATTATAAACTCACAGTATGCTATGTATCTGTCTGAACATGAGATGCATCTAGGTAAATTGCTTAGGGGTCATTTTGTCGGCTTTTTCTTATCAAATGCAGCTGCCAAAGGTGTCATAGTAGTTGTCTGATCAATTGTCTGTTGCTGCTATGGTTCCTTACCTGCCAGCGGAGGTCCAATGAGTAGTGTAATGCTCTCCATAATAGCCAGCAGTCCCAGGGCCGAGGGGAACCGACTCATCTCCACGATGTCCATCAACACCGTGAACATCAGGGAGCCCACGACACTCATGGACAGCCCATAGATCACCACATAGGACACCAGCACAGGGAAAGTCGCGCCGAGGCAGCAAATGCTATTACTGAGCCCGTTCACCAGCAGCGCGGAAGCAAACACGTAAATGTGGCGCCCTTTGAACCACGGCATGCTGAAAACGATACCGATGGGTGGTCGTACGACAATGTTAACTACACCGAGGATGGAGAGGAGCATCGCTGCATTGCTTGGCTCCATGTTGTGAGCGGTTGCGTATGGGACAAGATAGATCAAGGGTACAACAAACCCAAGCATCATCCATGTGATCCCTATGGAGTAGACGCAGTATCTTGAGTTGTTGCAAAACTGGTCAAAAGCCATGTGCTTTTTGAGCGCCGACAACACATAGTCCCACACCGTCCTTGAACACCCTTTGGTCTTCTTGTCCTTCTCGTCCT
This sequence comes from Lesueurigobius sanzi, assembly GCA_900303255.1. Lineage (NCBI taxonomy): Eukaryota > Metazoa > Chordata > Actinopteri > Gobiiformes > Gobiidae > Lesueurigobius > Lesueurigobius sanzi. Next base: position 3,370 of record OMNZ01026498.1, on the reverse strand, counting down.
GGGGCAAAGGTGGCCGATGGTTCATGAGGGGTGGTCCTCTGGGCCTCCGGGGCTGGAGAGGTCTCATCACCGCGCCGCAGACGCAGCAGTTGAGCAGGACGGCGCCCAAAATCAGGAAGCTGCCCCTCCAGCCGTACTCGATGTGGAGGTAGTTGCCCAGCACAGGGAGGATGCAGAGGCCGAGTGCGGTGCCGGTGGAGGACAAGGCGTTGGCGAAGGCGCGGCGGCGGACAAAGTAGTGGCCCAAGATGGTGACGGCGGGCTGGAAGCTGAAGCAGAAGCCAAGACCTGCAAACACACAAGGTATAGCAGTAGGTCTGTTAGGCTGTAAGGTAGGACTACACCAAGGTCTCCAACTTCTTTACGCTGTGAGCAACTTTTATGTAACAGTGTTGGGAGTGAGCTACTACGAATAAACATGGCTGACTGTGCGACTTGTGGAATTCACCTGTAACCAAGATATTATTTCAACACTATTTAACAAAATGACTTGAGTTTCCTCCTCAATCTTTACTATATTTTCCTAAATTTTCCTAAAGAGTGTGTCCAACACATTTAAATTCAAAATGAAATGTAGAAATCTTTTGGGGTGCTACTTAGACATGCGAGCTACCAGTAGATCCCGAGCTACTGGTTGGAGATCCCTGGGCTACGCGGAAATCCACAATATATCACAAAATCACTTAAATCTCCCACACATTTGCATGGAATTTATAAATGTGCAAAAGTTCAGTATTCATTGTCATTGTTTTTCGACATTTTTTTTCCAATGTTTTTCGACAATATTCAAAAAGAGAAAATGAATGGAACCATGATGAAACGGTTTAGTAACATATTTAAATTATATCGTTATTGCAAAATTTCACCCATATTTTATATTACAATTTTTTAAATATATACATAAATATTGTATAGCCCCACTGTAAGGCTATATACAGTATAGACTGTATAAAAATATTACTGTGTGATACTGTCGGCTATTGCACAATGTACCATAGCCATAGAAGGCTTTCAGTGCCCAAAAAAGATGGAAAAGAAATATACTAATTTACTTAAAAGCCTTTATTGTATTGGGCTAATACATATTAAAATCTTTTAAAAGATGTTGCTGGTTTCTTCCATGCGTATCGGCTCCAACAAGCCTTTCTGAAGAAGTGGAAGAACCAGCAACATGTTTTAAAAGAATGTATTAGCCCAGTTCAATAAAGGTTTTTTTAGAAAATGTACAGTATATAAAGAATTGTAGTGTGGAAGGAGTGCCTTGTTTTTTTCTCTTGAGTTTCTTGTTGCCCAAAAGAGCACCTTTCCCAAAAGTTACTTTTGTAATACTGCCTTCCTGAGCACTTTGTGTCTAGTTTCTCTCACAAACTAAATTACTAATTTACTATTTACAAGGACACTAAAACTGTCGTCTTTGACCTATAATGGACGGTTTTCTTTATTAGAACTGTCACAAGGCAAGGCAAATTTATTTGTAGAGCACAATTCATACACAAGGCAATTCAAAGTGCTTCACAATTTCATAAAATTACAAGAAAGCAGATAAAATCAATCAATAAAACAAATATAATCATTGAAAAGTGACCCTGCACTGAAGTCACACTGCACTGAAGGAAAATACAAATATTGAAACACAAAGTTCAGATCACAGTTCATGAGATATTTTGTCAATAGCAAAGGACATGACATTACCTAGACAAAAGCAGTCTTTGCGATTTGCGATAATAACTAATTGCTGACCTGTAATGACCCCAGTGGTGATGTATAGCTCCATGATGGACTGGGCAAACGAGCTGGTCGCCATTCCCACTCCGCTCAGGACTCCGCCCAGCATCACGGTCGCCCGGCAACCCAGTCTGTCCACCAGCACGCTGCAGAGCGGTCCTGTGGTCAGAGCCAGGGGTAATGCTCTTAGTGAAATGCACAGCGGAGCAGAAACAATGTGCAGGCCACGTCTTAATCCTGGATGTTTTACATGGCTTCACTTTAGAGCAATGACCTTTTGTCTAGTTTAAGAGGTGCATGAATTGGCTGCACATGGACTGATATACTCTATGCTATAAATTCTACGCTTGGTTTAATATAGAAGTTAAATCTATAAATCTACATAAATGAGCTTGCTACTTTTAAAATCAGTATTTTACAAAGCCTTTGTGGTGAAAGGTGAAACTCCCACTACTCTAAATTACCCAGTAGTGACTTGAACAACCCTCTGCAAAGCATTTCCAGTGTCAGGAACAAAGTACTAATCAAACTTTTGAAAATGTATCAGCATTTATTATTGCAAAAAATACTTTATTAGATGTATCTTGTATCTTGTACTTAAGTAAAGATCCTAAGTGTTTTCTCCTGCCCCACCAGCAATACTTCCATACACAGTACTGGAGGTCTACGTAACCTAATAAAACCTGTGTTTTAATCTTGGAGCAGGGGCTGCAAAACTGCCTTCTTCTCAAATCTCAAGAAACACAGAGAAAACATGTTTAATCATTATCACAGACACATTGTCTGAACATGTTCCGAAACTCAATCATAGTGAATCTACATTAAGTCATAAAGTGTTGTGCAATGAAAACCCTCACCCTTAATCAAATTTGCTCAATTGAAGAAAATGTATGTTTGCATCAGCAGGCCCCACAGGTCCTTAATGAGTGTATAGTTCCTCTATGAGATGTGGGCTCAAGGACCAGAGGAGCTTCTATCATAAGGTTAAGGTACACGTACAGTGGGGGAAGAAAATATTTAGTCAGCCACAATTGTGCAAGTTCTCCCACTTAAAAAGATGAGAGAGGCAAATAAGTATTTGGTCAATAACAAAAGTTCATCTCTATGTTATATACCCTATTTTGGCAATGACAGAGGTTAAACGTTTTCTGTAAGTCTTCACAAGGTTTTCACACACTGTTGCTGGTATTTTGGCCCATTCCTCCATGCAGATCTCCTCTAGAGCAGTGATGTCGCTGGGCAACACAGACTTTCAATTCCCTCCAAAGATTTTCTATGGGGTTGAGATCTGGAGACTGGCTAGGCCACTCCAGGACCTTGAAATGCTTCTTAGGAAGCCACTCCTTCGTTGCCCGGGCGGTGTGTTTGGGATTGTCATGCTGAAAGACCCAGCCACGTTTCATCTTCAATGCCTTTGCTGATGGAAGGAGGTTTTCACTCAAAATCTCACCATACATCGCCCCATTCATTATTTCCTTTACACGGATCAGTTGTCCTGATCCCTTTGTAGAAAAACAGCCCCAAAGCATGATGTTTCCACCCCCAATGCTTCACAGTAGGTATGGTGTTGTTTGGATCCAACTCTCCTCCAAACACGGCGAGTTGAGTTTTTACCAAAAAGTTCTATTTTGGTTTCATCTGACCA
>OMNZ01026497.1:0-21470 GCA_900303255.1 Lesueurigobius sanzi | reverse complement strand
CATACACACACATGAGGACACACATACACACACATGAGGACACACATACACACACATGAGGACACACATACACACACATGAGGACACACATACACACACATGAGGACACACATACACACACATGAGGACACACATACACACACATGAGGACACACATACACACACATGAGGACACATACACACACATAAGGAGTCCCACCACAGATCATGCCATGAGAGAAAGTTTTCATTGAGCCACACCTCCTCAGACTAAAAATCTGGCTAAAAATCCTCTAGTGTGTGTCCAGCTTTAGACTGGTGCCAGGGCAGGTGAAGAGTTTGTCTGGGGCTCCCACTACAGGCAGCTGTGGGAATAACTGAAATAGTAACTTTCAGTTTGACTTCAGTGTGGTTACAGCCTCAACAAATGAAGCTGTTGAAGAAGAAACAGCCAGAAAATGTAACCAGCTGGTGGAGTAATACTAAAACTGTGTGACTGAAATGAAATCCTACTCCATTGTATTCATTTTACATTATATGTCTCCTTTAAAGGCCCTACACTTCCTGATTCTAGTAAAAACAATTGTAAAGGGCGGCACGGTGGTTCAGCGTTCAGAGGTCCTGAGTTCGATTCTCAGGGCGTACAGGGCCTTTCTGTGTGCAGTTTGCATGCTCTCCCCGTGTCTGTGTAGGTTTTGTCTGTGTGCTCCAGTTTCCCCTACGACTAAAAACATGTACAACCCTGACCCGCTGCTGCCTGGAATCCCCTGAAAAAGTGCTGGATTCAAAAATGTATTAGATTTAAAAATAAAAGCTTTTTTTTTCACTTTCAATCAGGCAAGTTGTTGTTAGCATTGTTGTGACAGTGGCCCTGGAAAGTGACCCTGAACGTGGTGAAACTGGTTTATACTTGTCCTGTGAAGAACTGGGATGTTAGAAATGTGTCAGGAAAGTAAGGAATGAGTTTGCACACAGTTGAAACCTTACAAACAATGAAAGCAAACAAAAGATTAGGTATAGGGCCTTTAAATTAGACAATGGGGCGACAGTGGTGCAGATGGTAGAACAGAGTGTCTCATGACTGGAAGGTTCACCCACTTTGCCTTGAGTACCATCTAGGTAGAAAAGTGCTACATGTCTGTAGTGGTATAATGTTGTCTTATTCATGTGGCCTGTGTCTGTGTGTCTCAGAGATCGTGGACCGCGTGGTGCTCGGGGAGTGGCCCTGCCTGCGGCCCACAGTCGACCCCCAGACCCACAGCCCCGAGCTGGGTACTCTCATGTGCCGCTGTTGGGCCGAGGAGCCCACCGAGAGACCGGACTTCAGCCACATCAGAGTCCTACTGCGCAAACAGAACAAGTGAGCTGGACTCGGACTGGACCGGGACTGGACTCGGATTGGATCAGGACTAGACTTAGACTAGATCAGGACTGGACTTGGACTGGAGTTGAAGGTTTGCTCAGGTAGATTTTTCATCTGATTTCAGGCTTATTTATTCAGTTTTAAACGGTAAACTGGAAATTTGAATTTTTACAATTTTTTTTCACTTATAACTACTCTACTCCAAATTTCAAATCTGTATAACTAATATATCAACAAAATAAACCTTGCTCTATCCATTATTGATATGGATGTCATGTTGCACATTATTTCACATATTTACGTCAGTATCTACTGCAGAAGTTTCATAGTTATATCACAATTTATTTTTAATATTCAGATGCAGTGTCTGGTCTTAAAGCAGAACTAGAACCAGCACTGATGCAGGACGAGAGCAGGAGCAGACAGGAAATGGAAACCTATGAATATGTGTGTGTATGTCAGGGAGTCCCGGACCAACATCCTGGACAACCTTCTGTCTCGAATGGAGCAGTACGCCAACAACCTGGAGGAGCTGGTGGAGGAGAGGACCCAGGCCTACCACGAGGAGAAACGCAAGGCAGAGGCATTGCTCTACCAGATACTGCCACAGTGAGTACTACTACTACACCTATTACCAGTGTGGTGGTCAGTAAGTACTTAAGGGCACCTGATTCTTATTACAAATAATGAAAGAGCAAGTACTGTAAATTGATTGTTGTGGTTCAAAGACATTCCTAACTTTTCTCACACATTTCTAAAATCCAATTCCTTCACAGAGATGAGTTTATGAGCCCATTTCACAACCTGCAGGGTCACTTTAGCCTCTGATGGGCTTTCTTTTGCTTTGCACAGTATTGTTCATCCATTTCACATCCGCTGAGATGTTGTGTTCAGTTCTGTGGCGGAGCAGCAGAAACTCTTGGTAATGTTTTGGTGATTTTGTTTTAGGTGATTTATTATTATTATGGCCTTTTTTGCCACAATTATCATTACTTTGAACCTCAATTGAGGATATACTGTAATTGTCCTTCCTTGGTAGCAAGCCCAGCAGGTAGATCCTGGGATCCCTGGGGACGTCATACGTGAAAACATTGTCCCAGAATGCTGACAACTGAGGGCACGACCAGAAGATGTGAGAGTGATTGGCGTTTGGGTGACCACATTGTCTCCAACATAGTTGCTGTTGCCCCTGAAATGTATTGGTGATATGAGGAGTTGTGAAGAATCTAATTAGACATTTCCACCCAAATTCCCTCCACCTTTTGGAATTAGTAGATGTTTGATGTTTGTTGTGTGTTGCACATCAAAAGCCAATCACTCTCTGAAAAATCAACATTCAAAACTGTTTCCCTGTTTTGTGTGATTTTTACAGCAGTTTGTATGTGGTTCTGCTCTCAGTTCTGTGGCAGAGCAGCTGAAACGCGGAGAGACGGTTCAGGCCGAAGCTTTCGACTCTGTGACCATTTACTTCAGTGATATTGTGGGATTCACCTCCATCTCTGCAGAGAGCACCCCCATGGAGGTACCACACTGGTCACTACACACACGCTGGGACATATCAGCAAAATAAAACCATTTAAACCTGGCTTTAGCCATTATTTAGATTTTTTTACACAGAAATGCTTTATTATATGAAAACATAAAATGATGGAAAACTTGCAGTAAAATACAAAGCGTTCATTCAATTATAGTTTTCCCTCTTCATCTGCAGTGCCTTAGTTAAAAGTGTAAAAACACCTGTGTTTGTCATATTATAGTACATCGTTTTTGGAGTTCTGCTCCCGTCTCTTTTACAGGTAGTGACTTTGCTGAACGATCTCTACACGTGTTTTGACGCCATTATTGACAACTTTGATGTTTACAAGGTAAAAATACAAGTAACATATCACCTCATCCTTTATTCTTTCTTATATTCTTACATTGTTGTGTGGCGCCCCCAAGTGGAGACAGGATATATGCTGATCTCTCTGTACTATGAGACGACCCACTCTACTATCTGTGCCACTGACTTAGAGCTGCAACTATGGATTATTTTAGTAATTGATTAATCTATCAATTATTTACATCAATTAATCGAGTAATCGGATAAGTATTTTACTTATATTGAAAAACTCAATTTCATGTCTTTAGAGCAGAATTTGAAAGGAGAACCACATTTCTGACAGAAATAACACCATTTATTCTTTATTTTGTCATTAGTTTGTCCCTAAAGAAGCAACATTTCAAACAGACACTGATTGGTTAGTGTCCTGGAAAACAAAATAAAAAATGTTAAACATTAATAGCTTTGACATCATGTACATATTAGATTTGGACATGTTTACATGACATGATCTGTGGAAAAACATTTACCCTACCTTTAAAGAGATGGGGTTTCATCAAAATGACTAACTTTTATTTATTTTCTGGCTCAAATTAGAAAATTCTGTCAAGAAAACGATGAATGGATTACTAAAATAGTTAATCGAATAATCGATTAATCGTTGCAGTGTATTGTAATATAATTGTACGGGGCTTTGTCCATGTTGCAATATTCTCTGAGCAAACACATACTTTTACTACTATTACTATACATACTATTTCACTTCATTCAAACGCTACATTAAACCAATGCATTTTTATTATTATTGAACGCAACAAATCATTGGACAGACAATTTCCAGTCCTCCGTGAAGCTCTATTTTCACTCCTCTTTTAGTAATTTGTAGCCACAGGACTGGACACATCCTTAATTTATTCCCTTTTAATATCTTTATTTTCCAAAAACCTATAGCAGTGGTCAGCAATGCCAGGCACATGTGGAATTGTGACCAAATGTTTTGGGCTCACTAGAGGATTTTGGATACAAAAAGAAATTATAATATAATTCCAAGTTGTGTGAGCTTTGATTCGAGCACATACTGTGACGTGCACACTTTGTGAGAGCGTCGTCAGCACAGCGCACCGGATGGCGGGTGAGAAAAGGCTTTAACACAACCAGAGGAGTGAAAACAAGAGCAGGTTATTAGCCAATGTGCTCCAAGCTAGAACTTCAGTCTGTCTCTCACTAAAGTATCTGCCTCTGGAGCACATGGTCTCTGTTCCAATCACGCAGCATCCTGTTTTAAGTTACAATAATGCTCTTGGAAAGAGATCATAATGTAAATAAAATACATGACAGTAATTCTAATTGCAAAATGTGCAAAATTATGATCCAGGCTTAATTCTCACCAAAACCAACCAACATAAAGGAGCAAAGCTTTTGTCAGAGGATGAGCCTATTTTTTTTATTTGTTATTTGAATTTTGTCTGTATCATAATGGAAGTTGGGCTCTCAGCTAGAATCAATCTGTGTGCATGGTGTTGTCAGGTTGATGAGGTTTTTGACGCCCTCAAGTGGAGATAATTATAGACCCGTACATAGTGGTGTCATGTTGATGTTTGTGGCGCCCTCAGGTGGAGACGATCGGCGATGCGTACATGGTGGGGTCGGGTTTCCCTGTGCGGAATGGGAATCTCCATGGCAGGGAAGTGGCGCGGATGGCTCTGGCTCTTCTCGACGCCGTGCACTCGTTCAGGATCAGGCATCGACCCGAGTTGCAGCTGAAACTACGCATTGGGATTCACAGTGGTAAGACACGGTATAGTATTTACTCAGTCTAGCACTGAGCTACTATGTAGTATTATGAAATAACAATACTCTTTGAGTAAAACATTTTATTGCTCTTTTGACATGGAGAGAATCTATAAGTGAAAAATGCTTCATATACAAAATTATCAAAGTTTAATTCATTTAAACTTCAACTTTCTTGTATTTGACCTTAAGAATTATTTCTTAAAGTATTGTATTGTTAGAAAATATCACAATTCACACTATTTCATCATGTGTCCTATAATAGTTTAATAGTATCAAGTAGTATTTCCTCCACATACTTAGTTAAATACTTAGTTGAAATATAATATAATATACATATTAAGCTTTATTGTATATCACAGAGAATTGGTTTTTAGCCTTAGCAGTTCTGGGATGTCATGAGAACCAAGGAGAACTACCATGTCCATTGGTTAGGACTCGGGTTAAAAACTCACAAGTTCAACTTTTAGCGTATTGCTACATTTGCTTGGAAATGCATTTTGTAATTTCCTCATTGTTTATGGTTCAGGTCCGGTGTGTGCTGGAGTGGTCGGTCTGAAGATGCCACGATACTGTCTGTTCGGAGACACAGTCAACACATCGTCGAGGATGGAGTCCACAGGAGAAGGTCAGAACCAGGATAGAACCCAGATGGATAGACTAACCCAGGCATGAGTTTCTCCCCAAAAAAAAACATTACATTTGACGAGCAGCAAGTCAAATGTGATGCAATTTGATGTAAATTTATTCAATGTAAGCAATTTAATCTGGCCCGCTACTCATTTTCCCGTAAAAAATATAATATAGACATTGTCTATGCAGCGCAATGGATATACTGACTTGGGTCTCACAATTATATCGATACTTTAATCGATCTGCATAGCCTTAGTTCAAAGTTACTCTAGTGATCTGATGTTTTATTGTGAGATGTGACAAGAGATCAAGTTGTGCTGATACATAGATAACTATGCTAATATATACATAAATATGGACATAGGGGGCTTTCCTCATAGCGTTCAGGGCAGGGTAAAGGAAGCTCAGTCGTACTAGCAGTTTGGCTTGGTTGTTGTAGCCAGCTCCCTTATTTAGAATTGGGCAGAAAATAAAAATATTGAAAGAAAACAGAAAAACAGGACAATGTAGTGCAGGGATTTCCAACCAGTAGCTCAGGAGCTACCTGTAGCTCGCCAGCCCTTTCTAAGTAGCTCGCCAAAGGCTTTCTACATTTCTACATAAGCTTAATGAGTCCAATTTAAATGCAATTTTGTTCTGAACAAAATATCTCCAAACAATTAGGAGAATATAGCAAAGTATAACGTGGAAAATGCAGTCATTTTCTTTCATTACATTGAATGATCATCTTGATTGTCCTAGAGGTCGAGTTACATGTGGTTCTTGAAACATACTGCAAGTAGCTCACTTCCATTTTTTGTTATGCAAAAGTAGCTCACAGTAGGGCTGGGCGATATGGACCATAAGTCATATCCCGATATATTTAGGTTGAATATCGATGTACAGTACAGGCCAAAAGTTTGGACACACCTTCTCATTCAATGTGTTCTCAATGTGTTTTCTTTATTTTCATGACCATTGATAAAGAAGAAATTCCACTAATGAACCCTGATAAGGCACACAGTGAAGTGAAAACCATGTCAGGTGACTACTATGCTCCTTTTGAGCATAATGTTTACTGCTCAAATAAATAAAAATAAACTACTTCTTGAAGCTCATGGAGAGAATGCCAAGAGTGTGCAAAGCAGTAATCAGAGCAAGGGGTGGCTATTTTGAAGAAACTACAATATAAAACATGTTTTCAGTTATTTCACCTTTTTTTGTTAAGTACATAACTACACATGTATTCATTCACAGTTTTGATGCCTTCAGTGAGGATCTACAATGTAAATAGTCATGAAAATAAAGAAAACACATTGAATGAGAAGGTGTGTCCAAACTTTTGGCCTGTACTGTATATCCCAACTCAAAGTGTGAGCTGTGAAATGAAATGTTCAGTCCAAGTGAAAGCCAAATAAAAAAGTAAAAATATAAAAAGTAAACATAAACACTGTATAGCAAAGCTCCGTATGGTGCACATTTAAATAAAAAATATCTCTGAATCAAATATTACAGCAAATTTGAACTATATCGATATATGCGATATGGTCTAATTCCATATCTCATTTTAAAATATATTGATATAGATTAAATATCGATATATCGCCCAGCCCTAGCTCACAGGGTCAAAAAGGTTGGAGACCCCTGATGTAGTGCATGTTAAGACAAACATGGGAAGGTAAGAATGACAAGACTGTGTCCAATAATGACTTAAAGAGGGGACAAAGAGGGCCCATACTTCCTTGAGGCTTCAGGAAGAAGAATTGTACAATGAGTCCATTGTTATTTATCAGTTTTAGCAGTGAGCCAGATCAGGCATGTTGAGAGTACAGACACATGAGAGATACTATCTTTTTTAAGGATTAACTATTATTTCCTTCTATCACTAAACAAACCTTTTCTTTTTTCAATGCTGTAAACCAAAAACAACTTAAATGCTGTTAATTATCCAAGTAAAGCTTTCACTTGCCAGAACTGTATCTTTCAACTTTTCTTCTTTTATGTTTTGCATGTTGTTATATTGTATTTCTGTAAATGTATGGTCTAAACCTGGAACAACTCTTTGGAGGAACAACCTTGTCCCATCTTCTTTCACAGCGCTGAAGATCCATGTTTCATCGGCGACCCGCGATGTTCTGACAGAGTTCAACTGTTTCCAGCTGGAGCTCAGAGGAGAGATCGACATCAAGGGCAAGGGCAAGATGACCACCTACTGGCTGCTCGGGGAATCGCAACCCCCAAACAGCTCACCACAGACCTGGGAATCTTCGTGTCCTTTTTCACTACCTCCCCAAATCTCCTCTTCACTCTAGACTACCTGTTTATTGGCAGCACTAACCTCAAGCCATCTTAGTCTGAACATATCTGACCTGAGCTCCTGAGCATTTCCTGCAAAATTGTCTCTTCTGAGCTTAATATGTTCCAATGTCGACAGAAACAGTAGTATTTTTGCTTCATTCACACAGATTTGAATAATCCTGGTGCTCTGATATGTATTTCCTGAATTGTGTGGCGTAATACCTGGAAGTGCCCAGTAGTGGAAGTAGCACTCAAATCGTTATTAGGAAATTAAACACTGGGGCTGTTCGTGATCAAAGAAATCTGTAGTCAACTAAAACCTTGTCCTAAGCAGCGATTAGTCGACTTAAGGTATGTTCATACTGAACGCACATCATTGCTTCATCTGTCATTCCCTGGAGACACTCAATGCGTGTTGCAGCTGCTTGCTTAGGAGAGGCTACTGTCGGATTCAGAGAAAACCTGTCTCTGTGGTTTTTGCCATGCGCTATACTCTGAGCATAAGGTTGTGAATGAAAATGTTTTTCCTGATTCTTTGACTTTACTTTGGTGACACTAGAATAGTTTTACTACCTGCCCCCAACACTTTACACAGCCGTCTAACCTCCTGCAGAGAAGCAAACACTTTGTCTACATCGTAAAATCTGATGTTTGGACTCATATTGGATTTGATGAGAGGGACAGGGACGGCAGGCGGACCCCCTCTGAATCGTAGCCGAATTATGAAAGAGACACCCAGAGATTCCCACCCGTGTATTATACAACCACAGGCTGCGCTGCACAGGCCAAAAGCTTTATTTCCTCCTCTATTCAGGCCTGGTGTTTGGGGGTAGATCTGTTTGATGATGTTGTAGCTCCCACACAGACAAATCTACTTTTTCCGTGTTCACTTGCTTGTCTCCACTCGCTTCTCATTCAGTCAGAAGCTTCTCCAGCAAGTGGGTTGGGCTCCACCTCCTGTCACTTGAAGTGCGTGTTCAACCTGTGGGTCAAATGCTCGAGACCAAGCTGCTGATGCACAGCGGAGCGTTCCTCTGCACCTGCAGGAGGTGCTCTCGCCTAGTATTTCAAGGAAAAAACTCAAATGTCTCAACTGTCTGTAATACTCAGATACATGTTTTTTTAATGACATATTAGGCCTAAGTAAGAGATAGAGCTGTCACCACCGGTGTGTAAATTAGTGATGTTTTTGTCCATTAGTAAGAATTGTAGTCAACCTCGCAGACTAATGAGAGGAGGCAGCGCTACAACTGTGCCTACTATATTTATGACATTTTGAGAGTATTGTCACAGTGTTGCCACAGTTACTTTGAAAAGTGAGTAAGTAATCTGATTAGTGATTACTAATTACTCCTTCAAAAAGTAATACAGTTACTTTACTGGGGGGGCGTTATTTGTATAGTGCTTTTCATATGACATAGTCACACCCAAAGCGCTTCACACATGAAGCTCCATGCTGATGGTGGTAAGCTACTACTATTGTAGCCACAGTTTCTCCTGGGGTAGACTGACAGAAGCGAGGCTGCTCACATCTGCGCCAACGGTCCCTCCGACCACCACCAACCACTCTCACATAGGCATTGGGTGAAGTGTCTTGCCCAAGGACACAACGACAGTCTGCACCTGCAGGAGCCGGGATTCGAACTCCCAACCTTCCGATCATGAGACGACCCGCTCTACCACCTGCGCTACTGTCTGTTTTTAGAATTTTAGTGTAAACTATTGTAATTTGCATTTTTGTGATCTAAAACCATATGTGTGCTGCTGTTATAGTTTTGTTTTTGCGGTGGGGTCTCTGTAAAAGTGGCATGTAACTATGATGTAATAAGTGTCTTGTTCATACTGTACTTACATATGGACCACGCACAACGCAAATTAGTTATTTGTTTTTAATTTGATTTTTAAGTAAAAGTACAGGATACAGAGGCAAAGAATTTACTAAAAGTGTCAGATGAAATTGCAGATGGACAAGGAAAAAAGAAATTTAGAGACAATAAATTTTCAATTTACTGACATAAATATGAGATATACTATTAGATAGACAAATGAGATAGATAAATATGGTTTTATTTTGTAGCCATTACCACAATATCTCTGCACATGCTTTAACGTGTAGTAGAGTTGACAATAAAGATGATTGAAGGTAATATTTTTCTGTCTAATAATAACATGGCCAGGTCTGCATCTGTTTTGTTGAGCTCTGTAATTCAGTAACACTTAACCAATGCTGACTCCTGTATACGGTCTGTCTCCTAGTCACATTTCCTTATCCTGTCATCCTTGGACAAGTTCTCAATGTTTTTGCTGCCGATGCCATAGTATAAACCTCAGAAATGTGAACCAGAAGTGTTTTTGTAGATAACCATGACCAGCATGAGGTTTAGCCTGAGGTGGTTTTACTTTGGTGTGTATTGAAGTAAAGCAAGTCGTTATTGCGAGAACGAGAACAGAGCCATGAGATTCCTCCAGGTCTGTGACCGGGTTGCAAGTGTGGTATTCCAGTCAGAGACAGCAGGGGGAGACCCTCCAGCCATTCCATAAACACTTATTTGACCCTCACATGGATTTAGATACTTAAGGTAAAATGTCACTTTCTACAGCTTCAAGTGATACCAAAAGCAGGTGTATAATATATAAATATAACACTTTTTTGTGTGATATGTCCACTTTCAAATGCACACTTCTACGAACTTACACAATACAATGATGGAGCTCCTGTATACAGTATCTGCCTTGACTGTTGAACATTTCAATTCAAGAATCCTTTTTTTTTTGTTTGTTACCAGACACTTTTATTTTGAAGAACCGGTCATAATCACAATTCAAGGTACAAGGACTAAAAACAATGGAGTCAATGGAAAAGTAGGTCCATATGCAGCGGTGGAAGGACACATGGTTGATCTGGATCAACGGCTACTCACATTGAGACAATAACACATAGAGATGTTTTTTTCTTCATCTTCTTTTGAAATTATTATTGGTACAGTTTTTTTTTTTACTCCTGGGAACTGACTCAACCAGGACTGACAAGTTTCTGTGGAGACTGTTTGTGGAAGTGTGTTCAAAGGACAGAACATAGAATGGAAGATTGTTGAAATTTTTGAAAAAGGTTAAATATTTTTATATAGTAGGCCTACAGTGTTACATGTTGACTGTACAATGTATACAACAAATTAAAAAAACTTATGTTCGATCAATGAATGTGTTATTTTTTTTATTTGGAATAATTTAATACAGATATAAATACATTACAAAGTGACCCATGCCCACCCATCCCTACTCTCCAGCCCCAAACCTCCCTATCCCACCCATGGTCAGTTCATTTCATGGATAATGGCCATTAAAAACATAACAGAAAAAAAAGGACTAACAGAAAAACAAAATATATATGAGAGTCACCACGAAACAGATTCAGATGAGACAAAAAACAAAACAAAGAGCAGAAGAAAAAACAAACAAAAAGAAGGCCGCTATATCACATCAGGGTTTATATTGATGTCATGGATGGCACCCCAGATTTGATGAAAAATCTCTGGTTTTCCTTTAATATTATATGTAATTTTTTCAGGTATGTAATATGATAATAGTTCAGTCCACCAGTGCTGCCTTGTTGGGGGAGCATTATTTTTCCAAGAAATTAAAATAAAGTTTTTTGCTGCTGCCATTGCGAGCAAGGCTAGATTATTTTCATGCTGGTTTAGAGAGATTTTGGTTAATATTTCTGTGTCTCCCAACAGAGCCAGGCTGGCCTCATTTGGAACCAGGATCAATATTGCTTTAACCCTGAAAGCAATATTGATCCTGGAGCGTCATAGAGGCCACTGTGATGGAAAGTATAGGTGCCATGCTGTGTTTGGACCAGGGCCAAGCAGGTACTAAAAAAAGTACCTGTTAGCAGTAAAGTGGGCTGATGGAACCACTTCAAAGGCAGGTAGAGTAGAGTACAGCAGTGTAGAGTGGGGTAGGTGGAAACAAGCCAATACTTGCACCTTTCTTTTCCATCTCTCATTTTGACCACGGTCCACAATACAAACCTGTGCTACAGTGAATTATGAATTACTGGTGCATTTTGGAGCACCCAACCCCTTCCATCCATTACATACTTTTACACAACAAAACAAAAACAAAAATGAATTTCTTTTCATTGTCATGTTTCTTCAGTAAAACAATCCTTATTCTTATGATGATTTTGAAGACATGTTAGTGGTACACGGATGTCGATTTGTACTGTGGTGGTGGTCTTTATTATCAATTCTTCCTCTGCTGTTGTTCCTAACACACTGGTGACTTCCATCAAAATTGCTTTGCATCTCCTGAGCTTGAAGTTTGAGCATGCAGTTATGCCCTGGGTATTGCAGTGATGTTGTTCAAAGGCTGAGTGGGATGTGGTGAGACACAGCTGTGGCATTTATCAAAGGCCTATACCACATCCTCAGAAAGGGCCCCGCTTATGACACCATCATCAATGCAACCGAGTCAGTGTATAAGGCGCCTCAGTCATTTCCACCACTTCCCCCTTCAAGCAAGGTAAGCTTTTAGATAAAGTTTGTCAAGTTCATGTTCGGTAATAGAATCCAGGATAGGGGATTGTAATGTGAATGTGAATGGTAACTAACCTGTGAATAACCCATGAATAAACCGTTGAGATATTTCAGTGAAAAACTTCAAATTGATATATTGTTTGTCTCTTGAAAATATGAACAGTCTTTGGAGGGTTGTTCCATGGCCGTAAGAACCGTCATCCTCCTGCTCATCCAACTCTGCCTTTCAATCCGGCCTTGTAAGTGTGCTGTTTTTCCAATTACTCAATACATCAATTGATTGTTTGTACTGTGTATTAGGGCACTTCACTCACCTTGTCCCCAGTGTCTGCGTACACTGGTGCGACAATACATCGACTACTGGTGATGCTTGGGCTTCTACCGGGACATCTGCAATTTAGTCATCATTTCATTCATTTAGTTAGCTTTAGTAATAATGTATCAACAGCTACAGTACATGCCATAACTACTGTGTGTTTCACTGAATGATCCAGGCTGTACAGAACCTCAGTCTGTATATCTGGCCTGGTACCATATAGTACCATATATAGTTATCTAAAATATTATAAAATGTTTATCTAAAAGAAATAATTTTCTCCCAAGTGATAGAGAACCACTAAGGGTTCAATCATTTTATTGTAGTACTCTTTATCTTTTCTTTATTGGATCATGATTTCTTGGTCCTTCATGATTGATAAAGGGTTGTACATTGTCCAGTACAAAACGTATTTGAGCAAAAAGCCAGTATTGGCAGGTTAAAGATAGATCAGCTGGTGAGGCTCGGTCTGAGTTCACATCAGATCCATTCACTCTGTTTAGATCTGGTTTAGACCTGGTATGATTTTGCTTTGTTATAGTCCTGGTTTAGTGTTATAGTCAGCTGCTTTAGACCTGGTTCAGTTCTGAGTAGTCCTAGTCTTTGTCCTGGGTTGTTGCTGACTTATTTTGACTGAAAAGTGTTGTATTGTAAACTGTTGTTGTTATATTTTTGTTTTGGATTTTTTGTCACCAGAAGCCAGTTGTAAATAAATATTAGCGTGTAGTCAGCTAGTAAATGTACCTATACTTGGAGTCTGCCCAGCTCCCTGACCAAGTTCCTGTAAAAACTCTGGCCAGGGGAGCAGACATTTCCAGAAGACACTGTATTCCGTATATTTATGTGTGCATCTTGGTTGTTGCAGCTTGTTCATGTGCTGTGAGCTGCTCCACCGACTATGAGACCTTACTCAACTGTTCATGCTCTGGCCTGGAGCCACCAGAGACACTGCGTCTTCAGGTCGTCTGCAGGTGCTGTATCTTCCACTAACAATCTCTCTGAGGAGCAATTCCTTTACTTTCACAATTTTAGTTCTTCTTCCACC
The DNA here is from genome assembly GCA_900303255.1 of Lesueurigobius sanzi. NCBI lineage: Eukaryota > Metazoa > Chordata > Actinopteri > Gobiiformes > Gobiidae > Lesueurigobius > Lesueurigobius sanzi. The sequence goes on along the minus strand of OMNZ01026497.1, from coordinate 7,703 downwards.
AAAGAGAGATTTGGTTTTTGCGATGATTTTGACTTTACTGCAGTCTTGAGATTCAGAGTTTTTTTTAACTACCATAATAATTAAGTACAAGTAAATAGAAAGTACAGATGCAGGCTGCAAAGTGTACTGCTCTCTTTATTTATTTTATTTTAGATGCTATGGAAGTATAGTTGAAGCAATGTGCTGATCGAGAATATTAGGCTTTCTTTTTGTCTAGATTCAGATTTGGTCACCAGTAGAACCTAGCATTGTGTCTTGCATTGTAGATTCGATGACCTGATGCTAAATGACAGCTGCCTAGTGAGTGTCCAGCAGCCTTTCTGTGTAATGTATCCTGACGTCATGGAGGAGATTGCAGATGTTGAAACTGTATGCAGTGCTGTTGCTTTTCGCGTGAGGGACCACACCATGTTATCTGAGGACTCCTCTGAATGGCCTCTCAGATTTGCAGGTGAGCCATCTCATTCATCCCCTCACTCTCTAACAGCAACTACCTCCTCCTACTGCACAAAACTATATATATATATATATATATAGCCTCTGCGTGTTTTAAGAAGTCTTGTCTGTGTCTTACTGTTGTGTGTTGCAGTAAAACCATGGCCTCCTTTTAATATCGGTGTGAAAACGACAAAAGCGTCTTACAACATCACTTGGGACAACAAGAACACACGAGACTGTCTAACATTTCGAGTGCGTATCAGGACCTGCCTCAGGACAGAGGAATCAGGGATTTTACTGGAGAGATCCCAGTCCTTTGTCCAGTTGGACCAGTCTCACCTGCTTCCTGGTGTTTGCCATAGAGTGGATGTTCAGGCCATGCTGTGCCCAGGATACCAGTGTGAGGGCCCATGGAGTGAGTGGAGTGTCTCCACATTATGGACCACTGCAGATGCTGCACACAGCCCTCAGGATGCAGGTACAACTCCACATTTCATTTGTACTTTTTATTTTTTGATGTTAATGTTTGTCGTTGCTTTTGTTTTCAGGAACAAAACACTATTATTGGCTTATCACACTCCCCATCTTTATGATACTCCTATCATTGGGTTTTCCTAAATTCATGTGAGTATGGTACAATTTACTTAAACAACTTACTGTCATTTATTTATTATTTAATAATAATAATAATGTATTATTTATTTATAGTATATAGTATAATCATAGATGTCAAGTGTTGCGTTGTGGCCAGGAAACTACCGTATTTTACCCCTCTTTCCCGCCGTCTTCCCGTATTAGTAACTTTCCCGTATTATAATAACATAATACAAAAGGCTCTCTCCAGAATGAACTCTGTCACTAGCCTTGCCAGCAGTAGCCTGGGTGGCAGCAGGAGGTTTGTGCGACAGCGGGGACAAACCATGGGGCAAACCTGGCTGTCAAGTGCCCCGTTTTGGCCGCGATACTACTGCATTTTACCCCTAAGGGAAAGTTCCCTTATTTTCAGATCCAAACCTTGACAGGTATGAGTATAATACAGTACTGTATGAATCACGGAGCTTTGATCACTACATTTACTGTAATAGTAGCAATAAGGAATAAAACCACAAAGCAGAGATAAACAAGAGAGTATAGCTACAGATGCATCTAGATCAGCTAGATCCTTCTCCAGATAAACGGCGCTCGCCAACCGACCCCAATGTCTCCCTTTAACTTAGATTACGGAATTAAAACCACTGTCTTTATGTATGATTTTTTTCCCCAGGGATCTTAGTTTTGTAATGCAATACAATACAATACAATACAATACAATACAATACAATACAGTCACAATGTTTTGCACACTTTCCATTACATTTACATGCACGACGCGATGAGTGGGTGTGTGAGTGTTTGAGCTTCCCACACATTGGGGACGGTACTCCTATGATAACAGGCGCTGCTTCGTAAGCCCTGCTTGAGCACAGGCTTACACTTGTATTCCACTTTACAAGCCTGTGTGACAAGTTTCTCAAAGTGCCACACTGTAGTCATTATCCATTCACTCCATACTTGGTGATGGTAAGCCACATGGTCGTCACATCGTAGCCACAGCTGCCCTGGGGTAGACTGACAGAAGTAAGACTACTATTGTACACTGTAAAATTACAACTGACAGGTGGTTTACATACCCTGGGTACCTTGCCTGATCAATCAGACCCTATTCTGTCGAAGTGTGTTGGGCCTGGTTGATCAGGTAACTGGGTACTCAGATATGGGGTATGTAAACTTAACACAAAAACCTTTATTTCACTCATGGTTAGTGGTTGCATGAAGCCATTTATTGTAAAAAAAAAAAAAAAAAACTGTTTGTTGTTGAAGGTCATGCAAACATTAGATCAGGAACATTTGAGTAGTTTCTGTTTCATTATGATTTCAAAAGAGTAAACTCAGTTCTTTGACAATAAATGGCTTCGCACAACCACTAACCATGAGTGGGAAAAAAGATATTTGTGTTATCTTTCATATTCTATGAAAAATGACCAAAAGATTAAAAGGGTATATGTAAACTTTTGATTATATGTATTTATCATACATATAACCTACCCAGTAAACACAGTATTACTCACCAGCACATTTTCTCACTACCTTTACTGGCATCTCCTCCTACACCGAAACCACTGCCTATTGTTGACGCAGAGTCACACGTACGCGCTAATGTATGCATGTGAGATCTAATCTGCAGAAATCCACAGAGCAACTGCACGCTCTAGCCTGTAAAGAAGTGAACGTATTGCAAAGTCCTATTTGAACGGGAAAACATACAATGGAGAGGATGGACAATGCTCTCGGAAAACTATAAAATATATTATATGTTTAAAAGCTGCTCCACAAACTCTGAAATGCATGATTATTATACTGTACTCACACACCTCCTGCCTGTATAAGGTAGTGTGTGAGTAGTTGGTGGTGTTAGGGTGAGGATCTTCAGTCAGTGTTATGCCCCTTGATTCAGTCACACAGTACATTCATACAGTCAGTGGGTGAAGTGTCTTGCCCAAGCACTACAGATCATGAGACAACCTGTTCTACCATCTGCGCCACTGTCACCCAAAATAGTTTGTTGTTTTAAACTGTCTCCCTTTATCTACATGTATGATGTCTCCACTCTGAAGCCCCGACATTTGTCTATTTATTTGTTATTTTGTCAGTATACGTCCTCCATATTGTTGAGTGGGAACCAGTAATGTAATATTGACCGATGTAACAGCCAAAAACATAATTTTACTCTTAATATATTTATTTTAAAATATATAATGTGCTGTATGTAATAACCTGCCTTTAATCAAAACAAATTACATTGTCGTTGGAGAGCGCTTAGCACCATTTCAAACAGTGAAATAGGATCCGTTGACATGGTCTGATGTACAGTATGTAGCATTTCCCCCTGTAAACCTGTAACTTAACCTGAAATGCTTTTTTAGACAGAAGAGGTTCAAGGTGATGACGTACATCCCCAATCCTGGAGAATTTTTCAAGCCCCTCTACAGCAGTTACCAGGGTAATTTTAAGGTAAGACTTTGGTTAAAGGTTGTGCATTGAGCAGTAGGAGTTTGTTCCACCACTGCACACATGCAGGGACTTCCCCGGTATGATCTTCTGGTATACTTGAATTAGCTGAGGGGCACCACGTGAAAAATACCCCCGAGGTACTTTTAAAATCTATTATTTTACATTCTCTGCTGTTTAGTAATAATAATAATTATATAAATAAATTCAGTGGCTCCAGCTTTGAGCCCCCTCTGAGGTACTAGTGCGTATCACTCCGGTTTTTGAGTTTGATGGATTCCAGTACTTAAAGTTTCACCTTTGCCTAAATATGACTACGGATGGGTCTTGGAAACATTTCAAGTAGTTTATGAAATTTATGTAAAATGAAGGCAGTACTCCAAGTAGATACTCAACACTTGAGTGACAGCAGAGACACTTGAATCTTGTGGCTGGGGTTACAAAACCTCAAAGAATACAGGCTCCCTCCACTGCCTGTTGTACTTATTTATTTACTTCTAACAGCTAGTCATTATCAAATTTGTTCTACCTCCTGCCTCGGACCCATATCAGTTTGCTTATCGACTCGGTAATTCAACTTAGGCATACATCCATACACCCCTCACACATCTTGATAGAAAAGACTCCTGTGTTAGAATGCTGTTGAATTTTAATTCAGCATTCAACACCCGCAGCAGCTCACAAACTGATCGACCTGCGGTTCAACTGGCCCTGTGCAACTGGCTGCTGGACTTGTCGGCAGTAACACATCCCAACCATCATGAACACAGGGGCTCCCCAAGGTTATGTGATGAATCCCCTCCTATTCACTCTGCTGACCTACGACTGCACTTCAAAGCACAGCTTAAACCTCTTCATCAAGTTTGCAGACGACACAAAAGTCATGGGGTCTCATCAGCAACAGAAATGAGACTAACAACATGAGTGAGGTGATCAGTCTGGCTGTTGTGGACTTTTGGAGAGCGCACATCCAGTACGCTCAACTGTGCTGCTGTGGAGAGGGTGACCAGCACAAAGTTCTTGGCTGTGAACATCACAGGGAACCATATCCAGGTCCACAAAACGCTACATCACTGATCAAAAAAGGACAGCAGCATCTCTAACCAGCTGCATCACTGTGTGGTACTCAGATATCGGGTATGTGAACTTTATTTTACTCATAGTTAGTGGGTGCATGAAGCCATTTATTGTAATAAAAAATAAAAAAACGTTTGTTGTTGAAGGTCATGTAAACATTAGATCAGGGACATTTGAGTAGTTTCTGTTTCATTATGATGTCAAATGAGTAAACAGTTCTTTGACAATAAATGGCTTCGCACAACCACTAACCATGAGTGGAGAAAAAGATTTTTGTGTTATTTTTCATATTCTATGAAAAATGGCCAAAAGATTAAAAGGGTATGTCAACTTTTGAACACAACTATACATATAACCTACCCAGTAAACACAGTATTACTCACCAGCACATTTTCTCACTACCTTTACTGGAAGGAGGAGTTAACTATAAGTTAGCTCTAAGTCCCTCCTCTCTTGGTGCTAAAAGTAGAAAAACATCTTGGCCTATTCATACTTAATATGGCTCTCTGTCAGTAAGAATTTCCTTTCGATAAAACCTTTACCTCGCTGTCCTCAAATGAGTGTTTGGTGGCTTTGAGATGGACCAGGTTCAGCCGACTGGGAACCTATGAGTTAGAAGCCTGTATCTTGTTAATTTATTCAGTAATTCAAGCCTCAAACACTGAATTGTAAATGCAATTTTGTACTGAAGAAAATGATGAATTAATTAATTTTGTGTGTGTGCTGTTAGCTGTTTCCCTGGTCGGTGTATATCTGTGCACAATGGTAAAAACAATTAACCAAACAAAAAAACAGTACAATATAATCTGCTTTTTTCACAAATGAAATGTTCAACATGTTCTTGTGTTGAAGATCTGATTTGGTGATGAACGTTAGCTGTGTTGTGTGTTGCAGGCCTGGGTGAAGCCTGCGTTCTCTGAGCACAACTCCCTGATGGACACTGGACCAGGCCTGAAGCTTGACCACTGGAGCCAGTCATCACTGTCTCCTGACTGTAGTCTTAGCCACAGCCCGATCCACAGCATCTCTCTTGTGTCCATATCCTCTGTGAACCTTGCATTGCACTGCTCCGTGCTTTCCTCCGACTATCCCCATGAGGCAAGTACTGATCCGTGTGAATTGGAGAGACATCCACAGAAGAAGCCACACTTAAATCTCAGCATCCTCAATATTGTCCAGGATCTTAATGAAGAGGAGGGGTCAGGGAATGACTACCCAGTGATGGACCTGGATACCATTGATAGTGGTTTTGGAGAGTGCAGCAGCCCCCCAGTCACAAGACAGCTACTCTGCCAGCACTTCCAGACCGACTCAGGAACTCAGGCCCACTCCAATTACGTTAAACAATGGATTATGGATCAGGCTGAGGATGACTACTCCGAACATTCATAAAGATGTGTGTGGGACTCTAAAACAAACAATTGAAGCCTCAGTTATAACAGTGTGCATCAAACATCCACAAATCATTATTTTGTCTTAGTAATAATATTACTAGCTCATTCAAATTATGAATGTGCAGAAGGTATTGTGAGACCTAGAAACAAGTTGTTTTTAGAAACAAGAGGCTCAGTTATTTTACATAAAAGCCTATATTAGCCAATATTATTATGTCTATGATGCATGGAGCCTCAAATCCAGTGTTTCCCACAGATCTGAAAGAAAATGTGGTGGTGTAGGTATGCTCTTTCAAATAATTTTATCTAATATTTATTTTGGGGGATTTTTTTTTTTTACTTTGTACTGATATTTTATTTTTTTGTATTTTATTTTATATGTTTATGGTAATTGTAATTGTTTTTATACTATGGGGAGAAAATTAGACAATGGGAAATTAGTTAAAACTGTTTTACTGCCATCTCGTGACCATTATTGGAAATAAATAACCAGAGAGACTACTGCGTGAAGATTGTGGAAATAAGAGGTCTTTTGAGAATGTAGATGGAATGAGAGCCGTTCAAAAGACTGGCTCTTTGAATTAAACAGATCCAAAAGATTTGGCTCCCTTTAAAGAGCCATAAATCCCATCAGTAATATCCAGTTTTCTTAAAAATTAGACGGGGAGAGTTGTAGTAGGTCCTTGTGTCCAGTAGGAGGCAGTGTAGTCCTGTAGTGTAGTGTTTGTGTGTGGAATATAAAAAGCTGCTAATATTTGACGTGTTTTCCAGCAGGTGACAGAGAGTCTCAAGGGACAAACTTGTGTAAATAAAGGATAAATAAAATAAAATGTATAGGCTACTTGAGTAAATTTATTTCAAAGTAACATTACTACTTAAAATAAACATTTTGGCTACCTCTCCTTTCAAATATTGCTTACACACATTTAACCTTAGTTCCTTTAACCGAGGCAGCAATGGACTTTATCCCAGGTGTTTATCAACTCATCCCCGAGAAGAATTGGAATGTTAGATATATGCTAGGAAAGTTAGGAATGGGCTTGGACTTGGACGCAGCTATTTTTTTCCCATATTCACCTTATTCAGGAAGTTGCAATGGGGGCCGCCATTTTGTATTTCTGGTCAACTGCAGGTCTGACTTGAGCTGATATTGGCTTTGATTTTTGTTTTTGGTGAAACATGTAACATTTACAACAAACCTCTGTGTAAATATATCCATCAGCTTTGGTCCTTTAGAGTTTCTCACAGACAATTAGCCAATTAGAGTCACAACAAAAAGGCAGAGATAATATCACAAAAAAAATATTTTAGGCGACTTTTTTCATGTGGTCCATCCTCTGAAACTAAACCTGAGCCACACAAACGTTATTTACTTTAAGCTTTTTTACAAGTTTTTTGTTGATTCCCTTTTTATTTTCTTCACTCTCTTCCATTGACAACAATGGAAATCTCAGCTCACAGGAAGTGCTAATGAAAACAGGAAATGCTTTTACAACAAAAGTGGGTGGGGCAGAATAAGGTGGATAGCGCGTGATGACGTCACTAGCACTGCAGCCCAAATCAGCAGCAGGTCCGTGCTCCTTCGCCGGGTGCGGTGGCGCGTGCCTATAATCCAAGCTCCCGGTAGGCTGAGTCTGAGGACCGTTTGAGCCCAGGAGCTCTGAGCTGCAGTGGTCTATGTCGATCGGGTGTCCGCACTAAGTTCGGTATCGATATGGTGCTCCTGGGGGAGCCCGGGACCACCAG
>OMNZ01026496.1:12266-27041 GCA_900303255.1 Lesueurigobius sanzi | reverse complement strand
GCCCTCTTTGACTTTGGGCTGCTCATGTTCCACTGTGGAACCACACTATTTGAAAACAGAAGTGGACCATTTTTCTACTTATCCAAAGTAAAACGCGCACACACCATTGTTCAACTATTATGGTAAACAACAGGGTTTCTTTCTTTTCATGGCGCAGGTAGAGAGTTTCATGGAAGCCAGGCTATGGAACAAGATATTTGTCTGGACTCAACAGAAGGTTTGCATTTCCAGTTTTATAATAACCATAGGTTAATGATGTTAATATTGATTCGCTCTGTGCAGTTGGGGCTTCCATTGGGCACCATCAAAGCAACCGTCCTCATTGAGAACGTTCTGGCTGCGTTCCAAATGGAGGAGATCCTTCATGAGCTGAGAGACCATTCAGCTGGCCTCAACTGTGGCATCTGGGACTATTCAGCGTCCTTTGTCAATAAGTTTGGTAAGTGTTTTCAGTCTGCGGATCATACAGCTCGCCCACAGTAACGGGGCGGGGACATGGCCAAACACAGCCTGCTGTTGCACACATCATTTCAAATCAAGTTTGTGTTGTTCTGTAGTCAACCTAATAACACCTTTATTTTGCCCAACTAGCAGAGGTGGGAAGTAACAAAGAAAAAAGTAAAAGAAAAAGTAAAAATTACATATTATTGGTACGTTTATTTTACCGTGAATACTTTTTACTTTTACTTCAACTACATTTTAGAGCCTGTATCTGTGCTTTCTACTCCAATACATTTTTGAGCTGCAGTAGAAGTTAAAGTATTTTATTTTCAAAGTAACCTCTCTAGGTTTACTCGTTTAGACCTTGTTTAGTCCTGGTTTAGATCTGGTTAAGTCCTGGTTTAGTCCTAATTCAGACCTTGTTTGGTCCTGGTTTAGACTTTGTTTAGTGCTGGTTTAGACCTGGTTTAGTCCTGATTTACACCTGGTTTAGTCCTGGTTTAGACATCGTTTAGTCCTGGTTTAGTCCTCGTTTAGTGCTGGTTTAGTCCTGGTTTAGGCCTTGTTTAGTCCCGGTTTAGACCTTGTTTAGTCCCGGTTTAGACCTGGTTTAGTGCTGGTTTAGAACTTGTTTAGTCCTGGTTTAGACCTGGTTTAGTCCTGGTTTAGACCTGGTTTAGTCCTGGTTTAGACCTCGTTTAGTGCTGGTTTAGTCCTGGTTTAGACATCGTTTAGTCCTGGTTTAGGCCTTGTTTAGTCCTGGTTTAGACCTGGTTTAGTCCTGGTTTAGATCTGGTTAAATCGTGGTTTAGTCCTAATTTAGGCCTTGTTTAGTCCTGGTTTAGACCTTGTTTAGTCCCGGTTTAGTGCTGGTTTAGAACTTATTTAGTCTTGGTTTAGACCTGGTTTAGTCCTGATTTAGACCTGGTTTAGCCGTGGTTTAGGGCTAGTTTAGACCTTGTTTAGTCCTGGTTTAGACCTGAGTTAGACCAGAATATTGAGTACTTCTTCCACCTCTGGAACTAGTGGCTTACAAACCAAACCCAACTCTGTAGCCTAATCATCCAGCTAAACCAGGGACCTGTACCTCGACTGAAGACCCTCTTCTTATGGCCTTTGTGCAGGTCACCGTGAGGCCTTTCTGTTGCCCGACCGCAGTAAGTACGTCAACATGGAGAAGCGTTTCCTGCAGAGCTACATGGACTTACTGGTTCAGACGTGTCATAGACGCGGAGCTCTGGCGACAGGAGGCATGGCTGCCCTCCTATTGCCCCCAGACACACAGAGCCAGGCTTACGGGACAGTGTTGGCTACTGTCACCAGGTACTACAAACAATCTACTGACAGACTATCTGCTAACGAATGGGGAAACTAACACCGGGTTTTATTTCACAGACTTAAATTGCTGGAAATCAAGGCCGGTGTGGATGGGTTTATGGTGTATGACCTTAACTTGATAGAACCTATGCAAAAAGTGAGTATAAAAATTACTATTGGCAAAGGATTAGAAAAAGCCTAGGCCTTAAGGCAAGACACTGCAGGTGAATAGGGGGGAAAAAATAGAATTTAGTATAATCAATTTGTAACTTTTGCAGTATATGACTGGCATAAATGAGAACGAAAAGTGTCGCGAGGTTTCCATCATTTTGTGTAAAAAAAAATTGCAAAAATTGGCTGCATTTTCAACAATGAAATCTAAAAAAGGATAGAGCTAGAATTAATTGTATGGTTTATTTTGTGGATACTGTATATTAGTTACAAATATTTGTTTGATCAATAGATCAGGCTAGGAATTAAATATTAAATCCCTCTGAACAAACCTTCAAAAAGTGAAAGAATGGAAAGTTTATGTCTGTAGGAGCCACTGAAGTGTTGTAGCCACAATTGGAGAAAATGGTCATTGAAGTTACAATTTCCAATATAGTTCAATGGAGAAACGTTGAATCAGTGCAATAATTGTACTCCTTATTGTAAAGATTATGTCATTTATTTGTTTCCAAGTGAAAGTACACTGCCGCTCAAAGGTTTGGGGTCACTTTATTTTGTTTTCAAGACTATTTATAGTGTATGATTCTCACTGAAGGCATTCAACTCCATCCAAAACATAATTCTGTATGTGTTCACGGATGAATCGAATGCCTTCAGTGAAAATCTACAATGTAAATAGAAAAAAACATACAGTACATACAGACTTTTGAGCGGTAGTGTAAATATACAGTATGTTAAGAGAGCAATTAACTGGCCCAAAACCTGAAAAAAAAAAATGAGTTGCCTGCTGTGCCTTCCCTTAAAAACTTGAGCAAGGCGACAGTCAGGGAGGATATCCAGAGTAAAAATCACTGTACAATATGGAACAAGCAGAAAATATGTCTATAGAAAATATATCGTAAGATTCTTCAGTCTTCATCTGTACTCTGTAGTTGAAGTGTAAACCTATGTTACTGCAGCTTTTTCAAACACACACTGAAGGTGAAAACCAAATTCACCAGCTTCGGATGGATGTCGTGGTCACTCCTGACGACCTGCTGTCCATGCCATCAGTGAGTATTACATTACTGTGTACTTTAACGTGTTGTCATTTCATCATCAGTGACGTGTTTTTGTACTTAGGGAGGAGTCACTTTGAATGGGTTGAAATACAATATTGCTGTTGGTGTCCTGTTCATAAAAGCCTGGCTCTCAGGTACAGTCCTGTATGCGCCGCCTATTGGGGAATGAGTTCACTTTTCACTCAAATCTGCTTTTTTTTTCTAAGGAAATGGCCATTTCTTCTACCAAGGCCAAGTGGAAGACTCGGCCACAGCGGAGATATCAAGATCTCAAGTACGGAATAAAAAAATAAAAAAATCAACAAAATAAAACTCTAGAATTATATTTCAGTTGGAGCAGGTGCCAAAATAAGTCTATGGGAGAGACATTTGCTAAAAGGGTCATTCCGTGTGGTTTCACCCACAGCCTCCCAGGTGACCCTCTCAGATTTGGATGAGTTCCCTCACATGTGTAATGAACATATGCAAAGTTATTTGCTCTAACTCCCAATAGTTAGAATATGAAGATGATCCCTCAATACACTTCTACAGTAGAGGCCCTAACATTTTGGGAAAAATTCAGAAATTCTAAAATTGCTATATTTAGCAGTCTATAAATCCAAAGGTTGACAATCTAGCACATTTTTGATGATTGTTCCTGGAAATATGTTCAATAGACATGGCACAGACCAAATTTTAGCCCTCTACATGTTTCCATTGCTGAGCTACAGGTCTGTAAACATGGACACAATCACCCGCGAGCAGAAAAGGTGGTTACAACACCCTGTTTTGTATTGGGAGTTAGAGCAAATAACTTTGCGTGTGTTCATTACACATGTGAAGGAACTGGGAAAAAAAATGTCATCCAAATCGGAGAGGGTCACCTGGGAACATTCTGAGAATTTGGGTGATTTGGGACTGAATGACCCAAAAGAAAATGTCCAAATGGTTTCCCTGATCATTATTTGACAGTGATTGGATTCACAAACCTGCCATATTATTCTTATGGCTGGAAGTCCTTTCTACTGGCCAACATCACGCACATGTTTTTGAATATTGTCATCACTTTTGGACACCTTTATGACAGGGTGACCAGATTTTTCAAATTAAAAACTGGGACAAAAATTAGATTTTTTTTTTTTGTGCGTTTTTTCTCTAATTTTTTCATAATTTTTCTTTTCTTTTTTGTTCTTTTTTGCAGGTTATTATTGTAGTTTTTCCTCACGATTTTTTTTTTGTTTTTCATAATTTTTCTAACATTTCATACGCGATTTTCGTCTTTTTTTCCTTTTGTATTTCTTCTTCCTTTTTTGTTTTTTCATAAATTTCCTCACATTTTTTTTTGTCATTTTTCCCATGTTTTATTTTTTTGTATTTTTTCTTTCTGCATTTTTTTATCACAGGTTTGTCTTGGTCAAAAGTCATAAAGCATCAAGTAAATGTGCGGCTTTGGACATGGCACTGGTGAAAAACTGGGACAACTGGGACAGAGGCTGTGTCAAACTGGGACAAATGAATGCTTTCAGATAAATTCACAGGGACATGGGACAGAGGGCTCAAAACTGGCACTGCCCCGGGTAAACTGGGACGTCTGGTCACCCTACTTTATGAGAAAATAATTAGACCTTAGTTCATATGCGCCAACAGAGAAGGCAATGAATTTCGTGAAGGAATTGCCCAGGAATCAGAGAAATTAGTCTAGTAATCTGCATTTTGACAGTTATAGTTACGAGGACAAACCTTTCATCTCGATTTTTAACGTTTTAATGTTGTGACGTCTCATGAACGCAACCCATTTTGGACATAAAACACTCAGCTGTCCAAATATATCGCAGGTGTGGCAGTGGATTCGGCATCAAACCCGACTAGAGGACGACAGCCGTGTGGTGAACAGGCAAATGGTGATGGAGCTCGTCAAAATGGTCACGACGGAGCTCAGTGTCCACTGCCATTCAGATCGGTAACACTGTTGATATAAAAGAAGATCAATTTAACTAGAATTTTGACACTTGAGGCTAGAACAATAAAAAGACATATTTGTTGAAAACTATCAAAAATGTAACGTGGACGTAAATGTTCTTCATACCCTTTTTGAAAAGATTGTACTACTGTTTGCAAGTCTTTATTTTTAGTCTGTTGGAATTCCCTTTTCAATATTTACAGTAAAGTAGAAAATATACAGTACATTTTCTACTCATCCCCATTAGTCTTCTATATGCACTGTGAATGTGTAATATCATGTTTGGTGTTTTTGTTCCAGATCTAAACAGAAGCTCCAGACGGCAGCAGAAATGTTCCTGGAGGTGGTCCTAAAGAGAGATTTCCCAGCATTCATCACCACGTACCTCAGTGAAGACCACACCTTCTTAAACGCGCACAGCCGGCAAACTAAAGCGCTTCAGTCCAAACTGTGAAAGGTCGAATCATCTCGGCCATTTCTGTGTCACGTGTAGATTTTTGAAAGTAAAAAATTAAAAAATGAAACAAAAAGGAAAAGATGTTGTCAACCCAGTTTTATTCAGAATTCCTTGCAGGTTAATAAACTTCCTTTTAAAAGAGACCCCAAGCAGCAGAAAGACTGTTGTGTACATGTTGAAAACTTATTGCATTGTTAGCCCACCAAAGTCAATGAGCCCAGTCCATTCCCATGTGCCGCTTCTCCGTGCAGCAGAGCCCTCGGGTGGCATAGCCAGGGTGTACTAGAAGTTCTATATAAAATCATTGATCTTGCTTTTTGAGTCTTTCATTTTTGGCAAACAGCAGCTCACATTCTGAATAGATGGTCACCAGCAACTGCAAGGTACTGTTTGGTTTTGCAAACATGGTTTGATCACTCCACTTGTCAGTTTGTTGTATATAAATTACTTACAGAACAGTTGTGAGAGGGTCTAGTTTATTGTTTGAAAAATAAAATAGGCACCGTTCTGCTCCTTGTGCCTGCCTCCTGTACGCTCTCACTGTGGCCATTATCCCGTCTGGATCAGTGCATTGTCAGGGCGCCTCCTAGGGGCCACTGCCCCGGAGTCAGTGCTCACATCTCGTTCATCTCCTCATGCTCTCCTGCTGACAGGTCACCGTTGGCATTGATCTTGGTGCTGTTGTCCTGATAACCAGGAGGCATGAAGACCAGGCAGTAAGGGTAGATCTTGTGGCAGGCGGCGCGGTAAGTCTCGGCTGCTTTCTGTTGGCTCTCCCCCAGCTGCCCGTCACGCAGAGCCTCCATGATTTCAGTACAGATCTGAAGGACGCAAATAAACATATTAGTCATGTGACATTCATCACCAAAGCGGCTCTTGTGAACGGCTCGAACTGGATCTCAATTGTGAAAAGAGCCGGATCTTTTTCTCAGTCAAGTTGACATAAATGGTCCTGAAATGGCCGCCAAGAATCAGCACCACAGCAGAGAAGATGACTCGAGTGAAATGTTTTTGGACTTAAATGACTTGCAAGACAGTTGTGGCCTCGTCATTAATTGTGGCACAAAATTAAAGGGTTAAAAACATAGGCATTATAATTTTGGATAGGGCTGGGTGATATGATAAAAATCGAATCGTGATGCTCGTCAGATCGAGATTCAGTGGTTTTTATGTTTGCTTAGGAATGTTCATTGTGTCTACTGGTTGAACAGTCTTGTGAGATTCTTTTATTCAGAATAAATCGTCTGAATTAATGTCTGAATAAGACTGTTTTTATGTTTAACGCAGCTCTGAGCTTAAATTCTGACACTTTTCTCCACTCACTGATTCTACTGTCAGGGTTAAACCAGGAGAAAACTAGGACTAAACCAGGACTAAAATCTGACGATATCACAGACAGAATCTGTTAAACTGGGACTAAACCAAGAAGTAAACCGGACTAAAATCAAAGTCTAAACCAGGACCAAACTAAAAGGAACTAAACCAGAGACAGAACAAAACAATGATTAGCCTGGACTAAACCAGGTCTAAACCAGATGGCTTTAGATTTTTTGGCCCAGCCCAATTTTGGATCATTTTAACAAAGAATCTGAGGCGGTCAGTGATCAGATCTCAGATAATATGAATTTTCTGTCTGGTGTCATAAAAAAATCTATATAAAAAGGAGCCAGTCTTTTGAACGGCTCTTGGACACAAACGGATCCCAAAGGCTCCCGGTAAAGAGCCACACATCCCGTCTCTAGTTCCCATTCTTGGTGTCATGCCTGATTTTTAAAGTAGTTTCTGACCATTGTTGACAGTAATAAAAACTTATTTTGTGATGCGATTCTATCCGTTTATGAACCACAAAGATACAATCCCAATCACAGACCTGAATGCTGCTCCCGGTCAGAGACTCGTCCAGGGCAGTGGCAATCTCACACGCCATCTTATCAGAGGAGGGCTCCAGGTAGACCATCATTTTAGCAGCTGAAAAGGGGGCGGGGAAATCCATCATACAACATTCTCATTCCTGTATGAAGCTTCCACCTCTGTGTTTTTCTACGCACCAGCCATTCTATGTGGGATGGAGTTGGAGTGTTGGCTCAGGTAGTTCTTGTTGAAACTCTGCGGGTTGCTCTCCCCAAAGAGTCTGACGATCTCCTGCCGAAGTACTGTCCTCACGGGCTCCGGCAAGTCGCCATTGTCATTAACTGAGCCCAAAGAATAACAACGCGCTTAATTGCCTGTTCCTGCAAATCATACGGGACCATTTTAAGTTCAGGATTGTACTCACCTCCTTTGAAGAAGCGGACTAAACACTGGTGCAGCCACGGGTTTGAGGGCTCAATGGCCACAGCTCTCTTTATGGATTGTAGCATTAACAGGTACTTTTCTGAAGGACATAGAGGGAGACCAATACATCAGCACAGTGCATAATTATGGTTTTCATACTGTTCACATAACCACTGCTTTGCTACATCAGTTCCCACCATTACAACAACATCTCCTCAATAACAAAACCCATTTAAACCCACGAGAGACCTTTTCTGAAGTAGATTTCGAAGGCCAGCAGGTGCGTCTCTAGATTGTTCCGGACGAGGTTCTTCAGAGGCATCAGAAACTTGACGGCTTCCTCCAGAGGGGTTTCAGGCTGATGGGAAAGATAGTACAGATGAGATTTGGGGTTTCATTTACATCAAGAGCAGCAGAGGAGGAGTCTGCAGCGCACCTTGGCGAGTTTCTCCGGTATTAGCTCCTCCTTGGGGCCCCCGATCTCCTCGTCGTCGTCCTCCTTCTTTTTCTTCTGGTTCTTGAGCTGCTTCTCCTTCTCTGCGTTCTTCTTCTCTTCCTCCAGCTGCGCTTTCTTCTGTGCCCTGCGTTGTTTGTTGCGTAGCTTCTTGAGCTCTTTGTCTGTCAAATTCTCTATAAAGTGCCGAAAAAAAAGAGAAAATAAATCAATGATGACAGAAAGAAAAACGTGTAATAAAGCACTTGTCTCATCTCACGTCTTAAGGGGATACACTGTTGTTTGGTCCAACACTTCGTTAATAATGTTGGTACAGAGTGGCTCTAAAATGTGTTTTGAGAACTAGTGTGGGCAACTCTTTTGGCTTTGGGTGAATAACAGACGATTGTATACAATAACCAACCCTCTAAGAAGTATTATTACAACCCAAATACTATCCATGTTTTACCAAAAGTTGCCTTTCAGTAGAAAAACACATACCTACATAACCACTCTGAATATATACAGTATATATTATTGTAAATTAATGTTCATAAGTTTACATAATTGTTTCTAGAATATTGCATGTAATGGAAAATGAAAAATACTGTTTGCATTAGCATAGCATCTGTAAATGTTTAAATTTTATTATGACTCGTTGGGCTGTTATCAAGGTTTATGCCGGTAGCATCAAGTCAAATTTTATGATTTTTAATGCCATTTTAATGCCCAAAATCTAAATTTTTAATGCCAGAAATGCCAAACAATATCCAAAATCCCCTCTGAACAAATCTAACTAATATATCAACAAAAAACTTGCAACACTTTTTTTTCTCATATTTATGTCAGTAAAACACAGCAAAGGTTTAAAATTGATATCACTCGGTTTATTTTTTTCCATATTCACCTGCAGCGTCAGAAGACTTACCGGTGTCGGCCTGGCTCTCCTTGTTGTCGTCAGTCAGGGGCTTGTCGTGCAGAGTCAGGTAGATTTGAATAGCAGTGCGAGCGGCTTTGTAGTAAAACGGATGCTGCCGCAGGACGTCTTCTAGTTTGAGCAGGTCCACGTAGGATCGCAGGGTCATCTTTCTCATACAGTAGGTGTGGAAGTCGAACTGGTCATCTGTGATCTCTACAAAATGCTACAAAAAGTCATAAGAAACATGTTACTACTTTGAAGATTTTTTTTTATTTTTTTATCTCTGCACAAACCAATTTCTGTACAAGCCAGGGACAACTAATCATCAGTGCTAGGGATGGGTACCGAAACCTGGTTTCATAACAGCCCCGGGGCCACGTGAGCCGGTCCACCTGGACCAATAAGCTTCAGCCTAAACGGTCCTCTTATCGGTGCTGAGGAGTCGTGCTAATGCCACGCGCTGAAATCAGCATCTCTGATCTGTCCCGTGGCACGCAGCCTTTTCCCCTCTCTCCCCATGTGCTCTGACTAACTGAGACACCAGTGCTCTGACGCTAAACCTCTTGGTAATTGTTCCCCCACAGCGTTGTTTGAACCACGCGCTGCCGTTTTCATTCATTACTGGACTAAACTAAAACAGTCACAGGAGGAGTCTTTTTCTCCGCAAAACTGAACGCGGTGACGTGCACGCGTTCGATGTCTTACATTTATTTTCATTTTTTTAAGCCCTTTATATTTTAGGCTGCTTTTTATTGACCATTAATGAGGCTATTCATTTGATAAAGATAATGGACAGTTATCCATCTGCACAACCACACACACAGTATTAGCTTTTCGCTCCCCTCCTCGAGCCGTCACCTTATCGTGGTGGTGGGGTTTGAACACCTGAATGACCCTAGGAGCTCTGTTGTCTGGGGCATTATGCTCCTGGTAGAGTCTCCCATGACAAACAGGTCCTAGGTGACGGGTCAGACCAAGAGCGGTTCAGAAGCCCCTTATGATGAGACCATAAAGGACTGTTACTTCACCCAGAGGAGCGTCATTAGGCCGTCCTCCTGTGGACCCACCACCTGCAGGAGGAGGCATAAGGGACTGGTGCCCCCGCGACCCGGCAACAGACAAGCGGAAGAAAATGGATGGATGGATGGATGGATAGATGGATGGATAGCTTTTAGCTTTCTAAATTTAGTGTTACTGTTTACTGTTTGCAAACCTTTTTTCTTGTTGAAGGCACATTTCCTGACTTTTTGCACCCCCTTGTGTGATCCTGTCCTAAGAGCTGTTGTAACAAGTACATTTCTTCATTGTAAGATACTTGAAAAACAAATAAATCCAACACGAATCCTAGTAAAAGTAGGCTTCCCTTATGCACCCTACTGCACACAGAAATAATGAGAGAAACACAAAAGTAGGAGAAAGCTGTGGAGCGTTGCAACTATAGCAGCTGGAGGGTCCACGCCGGAAGTAGAGATCAATCAAAGAACTATCTGATCTTATCTTACATAGCAGCATTTGTTAATAAAAAACTACGTCACTGTTTTGTAGGGTTTTCATACTCCTCCAGTCAAAAATTATTGGAAAAAAAAGTTACCAAGGGAAGGCTCGCGACCCACTGAGTTGAGAACCACTGAATTACACTACGTCTGTAAATGGTATGGTTTCATGGGGGGGGGAAAACAAACTTACCCTTTCAATCTCATGGCACTTCTTCAAAGCCTCTCCGTACTTGGTCATGCCCTTGTACGCTAAGGCACATTCAGTCTGGAACCACATACACTGCATCTCGTTCAGGTTCTCCACGGCGGACGTCCCCTCCTGTCGCACAGGCACATTGGAGTGTTAGCAAGTGACCATCATTTGGTCAAACGCACCACTTGCTCCACGTCTTCTCACCCTTGTAAATTTGGAACACATCTCTTCTGCCTCCTTGACGAGCCCAGCCTTCAGCATGTACTTGGCACACTTCGAGTTGATGAAGCGGTCAGCCGTGTCCAAGGCCTGAGCCTCGTCCATCCACCGAGCCGCCTCCTTGATGTTGCCTGCGTGCTGAGGTCATACAGTAACATTATGTTTACTGATCAATTGCAGCAAAATAACCAGTGTACAAAAGAATAAAATAATGTACCTTATAGATCTTGGCTTTGATGGCGAACAGCTCAATGAGTGTGGGTGTACTGTCTATGGCGGCGTTGATGTACTCCAATGCCACACAGGACTGCCCCACAAAGTCAAAGTGCTGTGCCAGGAAATACTGTACCCACAGCAGAGTGGTTGGTGGTTCCTCTTTGCCATCATCTTTAACACAAATAGATTCTCCAAAGTACAAGATTGTATGTAGGTATTTAAAGGACCTATAAATAGGCAAAATTGGCCTTTTGAGCCCCAGTGTCGTCTATGGCCAGATCAGCTTTTGTGCCGTTTAAAACATTTAACTGCTACAATTGTTTCAGCTTGATTTTGAGAAAGTGAGTTTTCCACAGTGAACCAGATGCAGTCTTCAGTGCTCTGCTGGCCTTTTTACAGCTAAAATGCTTGATGGCTTAAGGGGGTATCTCACCGGCAGAGATGTCGCCGCGACTCCCGAGATTGATCAGCCGCTGCGACTCCCACCAAAAATAGTCTCAGAGTCGTGCGGAGACCTCTGAGATGTCTTTGGTACCATGGAGACTCAAGTCTCCGCCAGGTTGCGAACTAGTCTCTTTGTCTCCGCGAAGTAGGCGCAACTGAACCGAGACGTCTCTGAGTCCTGATGGAGACTGGAAAGAGTCTCCAACTACTCTCCGAAGAATAACAATTTTCCGCAGAGTTGCCAGAAGATGTCGCGGAGATGTCTTCGAGACTCAGCCGAGACAGAGTCGCTGCCAAGTCGCGCACTAGTCTCCAGGCCGGTGAGATAGGCCCTTAAGTCATGGGGCTATTTTTGACAAGTACATTTTTCTATGTTTCACTAGAAGAAATAACATGCCTGAGGTGTGCATTTTTGCAAAAATGCAACACAACTTTAGAATGACACATGAATAAAAACTAATAAAAATACAAAAATCACTCACCATTTTCACTAAACATTCGACAACCTTTTAAAGAGGTCTCATATCCAACTACTAGTTTTTCAATAATTGAAACCTGCAAAAGGACAGAGCAACACTTTTAGAGTTGGTCATGCTGATCAATTGTTCACTGTGATGTGAAGAAATGCTCTACCTTGTCCTTGTCAGTGTAAAGGGATTTGAGAGTGGTGAAGACCGGCGGACAGCCTTTACTGAAGTTCATCCTTAGGTAACTGTCTAGACATTCACGGAACTTTTCACCTGAGAAAAAAATACATCAGAACCAAATATAAATGAAAATACCATACATCTAGAAACATAACTTCATTATATAACTTTGAGAACAATAAATTCAGTTTTACTGAAATTAGTGGCATTCAGAAATGAGTACACCCTGGACGGAATGCTGGACGGAGAGTGATGCTCAACTGGTCTCTTCAGAATCCCCCATAGATTGGGTTCAGATCAGAAGACATACTTGGCCACTGAATTACTTTCACTCTGTTCTTCTTCAGAAATTCAAAAGAGGCGTTACAGGTGTGTTTAGGATCATTGTCATGTTGGGAAACTGCATGAGGACACTGGCACCACCAGGCTTCACTGCACTGTGCATTTTCCTTTGTAGTTCTCACCTTCGAGGCGCGGTATAGTTTTGAAGGAATCGGTTCCAAAAACATTCATCTTGGCCTCCTCACCCCACAGTATAGCGTCCCAGTATCTGCATCTTTGCCAGCATTGGCAAAGAGAGGCTTCATTCGTGGACAGCACCCATGCATGTCATTACTATGCACTGTATGCCAAATGTTGTTTCAGTAACATCCATTTATAGTCAACTGTCTGCTGGACACCTGTGCGGTGTATAATTAGTCTCATCTGTGGCTGAATTCTTGTTAAATTAGATCCAAGATCTAAAATTAAGCTTTACTCCAGATAATTCTAGTGGGGTGTACTCACTTTTGAACTAGCCTAATTTCAGAAAAACTGGATTTATTGTTCTCAAAGTTGTATAATTAATAATGCTTTCATGTTTTAATTTAGCCATCTGTTATAATAACTTGCCAACATTTTAGAGACATGTTTTGTTTTCTTTGAGATATTGTTTAAATTGTTACTTTGTAAAGGTTGTGTACTAATTTATGATCTGTACTATATAAAAGTTTACCTGTGAGGAAACTTAGAGGAAGTCTTCGAGGAACCAAACCTTTAGGGAACTTGACCCAAGCGTCTTCGTAGATTTTAAAACGCTCTTCTATACTTCCTGTGTAGCAAAAAATGGGGCAATGATAAGTGACACGATTAGATGATTGTTTTTTTTTATATGCTAGGACTATAAATCCACCCAGGTTTAAGATGCGCTCACCAGGATTTAATGATTTTTCTATTCCTTGGTAATAAGCCCAGTTCTCAGGATTCCTCTCCTGGAGTGCACTGTACACCTCCAAAGCCTCCTCAGCCCTGTCAAGCTTCAACAGCAGCTCTCCTGCAAACAGCACACCTTCAGTAGTAACTATTCATTTGGATACATACATACAAACAACAACAATCTGAAAATATTCAAACTCACCTCTAGTCTCCTCCACAGCGAGCTTGTCACAGATTTGTTTCTCATAATTGTTGAGGTGATTGAGGGCTTCCTTGTACAGGCCAGCCTCCCTCAGAACTTGGTTCTGGTAAAGCAGCAGTTCACTGTACTCATAGTCCACTTTGTCTGGAGATGTCTGCACAAAAGAAAACTTGATTTTAACCCTTTGTTTTACAATAAGGTTTCATTTTTACAATATTGTTAAACATGTTTCTTAGAGCTCTAAACCTGTCTCGAGCTTATTTACCATTCATACAGAATCAGAATCAGAATATTGCCATTGTCAATGAAGGTTTCACAGACTAGGAATTTACTTTGGTGTACTCGTGCAACATGAAACATAAATATAGATATAAAAATAAGATAAATAATAAACTATGGAGAAAAAAATAAAATAGTAATAATTAAATAAAGGCTATAACTTACACTCTTACAATCTTTCCAATAATAATGATTGAATATAATATTTACTATGAATCCTAGCACACATACACACACCATTCATACAAGCTACCTGGCATTCCTTCCTAGTCATCTTTCCAGCTACTAACCAGGCCCAGCCCTGCTTAGCTTTGGAAATATGACAGCATTCCCATGGAGGTATGGAGATTCTTACCTGTTGCGTTTTCCGGAATTCTTCCACTATTTTAGCAGCCATCTCAAAGTCCTCAAGCAGATGGTAGGCGACAGCATAACCAATCCATGAAGCTCTTTGGGCCGGACGCAGCTGAAGGAGCTGATATCGGGTCTCCTAATGAGGAAAAGCAAAAGCCATACCTTTAGGCTCAGTTTGTCAGACCCCGTGTAAAACGAATGTCAGACCATCGTAGTCTCCTCACCCTGTATCCCTCCAAGTCCCGCATCTGGATCTGCAGCAGGGACAGGTCCCGCAGGATCTGGAGGTTGTCTTTATCCCACTTCAGAGCGTTTCGGTAACATTTGATGGCCTCGTCATACTTTTTATCCGAGCGCTGCAACAGGCCGTAAACGTGCCAGCCTAGCACAGGATTAAGTTCAGGAAAAAACGGCAGACACTGGCTACAAGTGACATATGTTATTAGATGGTTGAATGAGATGATACATTTCCACCAAAAAAGGATACAGACATGACTCTTGAGATCATTGCGTAAACCT
>OMNZ01026496.1:0-12246 GCA_900303255.1 Lesueurigobius sanzi | reverse complement strand
TCATTGCGTAAACCTCGTCGCACCAATTCATAAGCCTCCTCTTTCTTTCCTAAACAGTTTAGAGTTAGTCCTTTCATCGCCTGCGTCTCTGAAATACACAAGATGAAAATAATTGTACTATTATGAATACTACTGACTGAACAGAAATCAAACCTCCATAAAGCAAATCATTACTGTCTTGTCTGCATGGACATAGTGAAAGTTGTTAAAGGCAAGCACTGACAGACATGAAATTAGGGTTTTTTCTTAACATGCTTAAGCCTCAATAAAACATTTCAAAATGTGTTGAAGGTGGTAAACTGGCAAGTGCAGAATTAATCACAATAAAACTTTGGTCTTACCTCCATGTTCTGCAAACTTTGGGTTTCCCAGAATCTGCTTACAGAATTTCAGTCCATTTCTGTACTGCTTGTGCTCATAACACCTCTGGAGCAAAACACACGTCATTATACTGCATTAATGTGGATGCTAATAACACAAATGCAAAGATTTCTAATCCTGTATGTAATCTAAATATCAAGATATTGAATCAGTAGTAGCATACGAAAATATTATTGGCTTTTAAAATGGAACAAAGTTGCTTTCCGGAAAGCCGGTCTTTTACATGCGGGGGTAGGCTACTTCCTTTGATGCAAGAATACAACAGATCTATGAGAATACAGCTGAATGAACATTAATAGACACATGCAGTGCCTACTGATGCTAAAGAGAGTGAGAGGAAAGTGACACTAGTGATTTTTAAAGCGCTTATTGGTGTAATTTGAGTGATCGGCATGAACGAGGGACGAGTTGTGGTAGCTGTCATGTGTCAAGCACTTTACTACTGACACCTTCTCTGAGATGCAAGGCCAATGAGTCCCATTATATGAAACATTTGCTTGGTAAAAAGACACTATGCCTATTTGTCTTTGTCTTACTGACTTGATTGAATGATCGCCTTTGTTCTGCTATGGTTTAAGTTAAAAGGCTAACTCTCAGTCTGTCTATCTGACTGTTGAAGCTGTTGCTACAAACTAGCATTAGCCAAGAAGCTAACGTCATGTACAATGTTTTGCCTACCAATATTCTCTTAAAAAGGGCATTCTCCTTCGGCGGTAGGACGATTGCGGGCATTGTTGATTTCCTACGGCTCAGTTGGTTAACACATGAATAATATCCTCAGAGGCAGAGATGCTGAACTCTTGTCAGGCTCCTATCTCTCACGTGTTGAAGCCGAGGCCCCCTTCCGAGCAAAATGGCTGCTGCGCTTCTCCTCCGGGTCAGACAGCTCTGAGCCTGCGTGACACTCTGGCAACTTGTTCTTCGATTTGATGGGCAAAGAATAGATGACACTAGCAGAATATTATATGCATGTAACTCTCACTGACAGCTGCAAAACTGATTGGATTTTTTTGTGCACAGGTTCTGCCACCGGCTACGAAAGTCTAGTGCGCCAGGGGGCGGTAGTGAGCAAAACGCAAACACTGGCGAACTGTTAAAGCGAAGAAGAAGAAGCTACATCTGTGTTGTGCTGTGGCTGAGAGCGGATTATTACCTGCAAAATGACATTTCACATGTTATTATCACGAGCTGTACTGAACAGCCGAGGTAAGACTGCTGCACATACACGCCCATTGGTTCCTAATGTATGAAAACAATTGTTGTACCCATGGTTTTACCAATTTAGCAAGACTGGGTGCTTGTTTTGAAGCCTGACCTTAGCTTAGCCTAGCTTCAGCTTTCATTGCAATCATGTTTTGGGAAGCTGTTACTCACCATCCCATCATCTAGCTGTTCTAATGCTCGTTTACCACCATGTATCTAAAGCTGCATGTAGTATGAAAGCCCTTGTCCCCCTAAACTGATTGTATTGTAATGTTATACTTGTGCTGTCAAATTAAAATGTGTTATGCTAATTTTAATACAGTTGGATCGAGGTCTATGTTCACAAGCTCCAAACCTGACCTGACTAATCCAAACTGGTTGAGAGTGGGTCTTGCCTTTGGATCAACAGTGTTTTTATGGGGACTGGTAAATACCACTTTTGTAATGTAGTTATTTTACAGTAAGAAATGTGCTCACAGTTTCATGCATATCTGCTTTGTTGTGACATCTATTATGTATATTTTTGCAGCTTTTTAAACAACACAGCACAGATGTGCATGAGTACAAAGTCAGAAACGGCTTGGAGTGATGTCTGACTCATTTGTGAGTAGCAATCCAGAATGGTTATGCCACTTAAAGCCATAATTATAGAATTAACTTTAAATTTGTCTTCCAGGGGAACACATCACCTTTCCTGAGATTGTTTTTTTTTGTTGTACCATATTGTCATTTATGAAGAAGAAATTAATAAAATGTGAGTGTAATGCTGCTTTCTTGGATGTTTCATAGTGTCATAAATTCAAAATATCGCCTTTTAATTCGGTGGTCCCCGCTGTTGTTACCTGGCTTGTGCACTGTCAGGAACAAAATTGTTTGTGTATAACTTATTAAAAATATGCATAGGCTCAGAAACAAACTTATATAATTGATTACAAAAACAAATATTTTGAAAGTAGTCTTTATTAAAGCGTAAAAACCTTTTCATTTAAAAATATATTGTAGAGTTCGCTGGTGTAGAACACAATAGCAGTAACGTGAAATAAATTAACTGGACACATTTTGACCAATTTTTCAAATAAATGGCCATAAAGAAAATGCAAATTCAAAACGTAGAAAAAAAAACGTTGCACATTTCTAGTAATAGGCATATGACCTCAAGGTGTGTGAGTGACACCTTTTCCGGATTGTCTAAGGTATGATACTGTATTTGGTACTAAACCGTATTATCTGGTGGTTTGAAAAATGAATTCAAATTGTCTTGAATTAGCTTGTTCAACCAGCAAATAATAAAGTGATAATTGAGTAAGAGGGTGACTGCACTCAAGATTATGAGAATAAAGAAATGAATGAGACCCTATTCACTGACATAGTGTTAGGTGCTGGTGCACCTTTTTGCACCCTATTTCCCTATTTTTACCTGTGGTCAAACAGGTATAGTTTGGGGTTTTGGTCTTTAGTTTGGATGTTGGTACCGGCTTCTATGGCCCTGTGCCACATCTTTTTGTTCCTTTTGGCCGGCTCACCAGGTCCACCGTTCTGTTTATACTTTGGGTTTTTGGGCACGGGAGGGGTTTGGAAGTTTTTAAAATAAATGGTTATATTTTTTCAAACCCTTTTGTCTCCTTTGTCCTCTATATGTGTTTTGTCCTTCGGGGCGTAACACATAGCAATCTAAAAATGAAGACACTGCTAAAGATACAATTGTGGAATAATAATTAAATAGTAAACACTTGACAGTAAGAGCATATTGTGACGGATCCAAATGACAAAATTCGTCTAATGCTGCTCCCATTGAGCCTCCCTTTTTCCTCAAAAATAGGACATTAAAGCTATAATAAGCAGAAAGATCGGCCGGCTTTGTTGTATTCAAAACTAGCTAAGTTTGTACCGCACCTTCCTCGCCTCACAGTGCACTCCCACAACAGCCCTCACCTGCCCCCACCACCACGTAAACACAGACACGTGCAAGGATTGCAAAACAACAGAGCAACGCAAGAAGCAGTTAGTGAGCCAACATAGAGTTTAGCATGAAAGTTTAAAAAAGGTAGTGAAATTAATGAAATCATGTGTCCTACCGGGTCATTTGCAGTTGAAATTGTTCATGTACAGTATGTTGGTTTAATAGTCCAGTGTCTACTACAGGGAACTATCAGGTCTAGTTTACCTGTTTAGCACCGATAGATTTTCAAAGATGCATTCAAATGGCGTGGGATATAAAGCATCAGCACTATAATGTAGTTGTAAATCGTACAATTATGTTCTAAATGACAAAAAAAAACACACAGATGAGTTTGAGTCATTTTTTTTGTTCCCCCTGATGAAGGCCTATGTGGCTGAAACACGTTGGGGCTCTTGGTTTTATCTCCATTTAACATGCCCTGAAGAATAAAGGCATTTTAACCATACCAGAGAGTGCCTTGGTTTCTGGCACTTTTTTTTTTCCAATATCTGTCCCCACACCATAGAGCACCTCTGGTTTTTAAGTATTTACTCCTTGGAGCTCCAGGTAGTGCTCCTTTGTTTCTGTTTTGATAAGTATCAATATGTTTACTTTGCTAAATATATACATTTTTCTGCTGGTAAATGTGTATGATACATTTGTTTTCTCTGAAAGCACCGTCAGGCCAGCGTGTGGAGATGATGCATTGGATGAGGGGGAATGACAGGTGAGGGGGGTGCAGATTAGGGTTCACACCTCTGGATGAAGTAAAGTCATATAGAATAGCATAGTGTAGCTTTAAAGTAGACCTTTTTGGATTTCAAATATTGAATCTTTGGTGAAATTACAATCTTAAGTTTTCCCTCAAAACATAAGTCTTCAAAAGCCCTAACCTAACTCATGCTACAACAAACGGTGAGAGGTTTTAAGACGTTGCACATGGAACCAAATAAATGACCTTGTCATAAACTCAAAAGCAGACTGAAAAGTGCCAAACTACAAAATGACATGTGCCAAAACCCTGGGTGTTTTATCTGGGTGTTTGAATAGTTTCAATAATGATCTCCACAGCGTCCTCCACACCTGAACTTGGCTCCTCAACTTCTTTTGACACATAGGTGCCAATCACAAATAACTTCCGATCTCCCACTTCAGAGAGGGACAAAGCTTCATGGAGATCAGTGATTGTACAAGCTCCAGCGCAGTCCTGCAATCAGACCAAGTGCATATCTTACAAAAAAAGTGACTCACCATTGTATGTCTATCTATATTCTGTTCCTGGTGGTTTGGAGAGGTAAGATTAACAGCTCACCTGCTTGTTGGCCAGTACCATCAAGGGCAGATGGGGGTCAGTGACTAGAAGTTCATGCAGATGCGTTTTAGCCAATGGGAAGAGCTGCGTGTTGGAGGCGTCCACTACAAAAACCAGCATCAAGGCCTTGGGCATGTACTTCTGCCAGTACTGCCGAAGCTCCACACTACCACCAACTGAAGACACAAATATACATCAGTATGAGTCAACCATGTCATGTCTAAATCAAGGTCTGAATTATTAACATAATATTAAAATCAGTATTTTTTTTTATTAAGATAATACAATTCAAATATTGCAGATCATATTGAGACAAAATTGAGCCATTATAATTTTGGTCTAAAAATGCAATGCATGGCACTAGAATATATTTTCTTATTCAAAACCTACTTTCTAGAAACTCAATGGACAGGTCCTCTCTGTTGATGGACACAGCGTTGAGCCCTTGTGTAGGCTGTGGCTCCGCTTCAGACCAGCTGTTGGTGAAAGAGTGCAGGAGGCTGGACTTTCCTGCTCCATCCAGACCTAGAACAAGCACCTGAGTCCCACGAGACTTGACAGCCTCTGGCTGCAACACACACAAGTGCAGGCATACAAACTGAGAGAAAGAAAGCGGCATTCTATTTTTGAGGGAAACCAACATAGATTACTGTGTTACTAACCCTTAACACATTGGGCTACTGATATATGCCCTTAGGGCAGTGTGTGGTCACATCATTTTAGAGCATTTAAGGAATGTTAGGGTTAGTGTGTGATGACTTTGTTTCATCACTGCTCACTGGGGCTACAAGTCTGTCAAATATTACTAGGGACTGTGTGTTTTTAAGTTGTGCAAAACTATATAAAGCCTTGGTTTTATGTAGAGGGATGAATACAACCAGTTTGGTGGGATATCTAGATCTACAAAGTTTGCTGAGAGGACATCACCAGCTCATCTCCATAGAGATGTTGCTGAGGTATCCAAACATGGGTTAAATACAAATGCTTTATTTTGATAATCCAAAAACAGCATTATCTGGAATCGGATATGAATTAGCATTAGCAACTTGTTTATTTGATAGGGTTTGCAGCAGTTAGGTTGCTCTGCAGTACATATCATCTGGAATGTGTCATTGTCTTTAATGTAGATCTCCGAATGATTTAATGTGATCTCCTTGAAATACATT
This sequence comes from Lesueurigobius sanzi, assembly GCA_900303255.1. Taxonomy (NCBI): domain Eukaryota; kingdom Metazoa; phylum Chordata; class Actinopteri; order Gobiiformes; family Gobiidae; genus Lesueurigobius; species Lesueurigobius sanzi. The sequence continues at coordinate 6,245 of OMNZ01026496.1, read as the reverse complement.
TACCACTTCTGAAGATTGTGCACTCGCCTCTGTGGCCACAACTGGAGGAGCTGACTCCGCCACAGTTTCTTCACGTTTAACATCTTCGTGTCCTTCTCCCTCCTCTTTGACACTTTTGGTGGGCTTCTCTGTAGCCTTTTCTGCCTCTGCCGCAGGTGTCGGCTGTGGCGTATCCTCCTCCTTCGAGAGGTAATTCCAAACTACATACCCAACACCCCCGGCGACGACTACTGTAGCGCCCAAAACACTCGCGTTTCTCCAACCAAACATGGCGCCGGTTATAATTAGTACACTGTTGTTGAAAAATTACATCGGGTTTTGGTTAAAGACGCTTCGACGTACACCCGCAACCTCGTTTCAACAAGTGGATAGCTGACAGGAAGCTCCCAGGAACTTTTAGAGACGGGACTTCCGGTGCCCGAAATATTAGTTTGTTGTTGTAACGACATGGCGTGGCCACCAGAGGGAGCCTAGTCACATCGTTTGATATCGAAGTGAAATATATATTGAATGTGAAAATTAGGTTAAAAAAAAAAAAAAACTTCTTTCGATGTTTGAAGTAACTTCAAATTATCTTAAGTATACAATTAATGTGATAAAACTACTCCAAGTCGTACAATTTGGGTACAAAAAAATTACAAAAATACAAGGAGAGTTTTTGTGTTATCATTCATATTCCTGAAAAATGGAAAAATCAAAAATTCTGCCAGGGTATGTAAACTTGCGAGCAAAACTGTAAGAGGTTATGCGTGTGATTAGGCACCACACAATAAAAGCATGGCAGCACTCCATCACAGCAACAAGTTTTAAATGTAAAATTATTTGCTACTTCTTTTGCAATGTTGAAGGTTTTATTTAGATGCACAATGTGCATTTATTTATTTATTTGAGCATCAGTGCATCAAAAATGTTTTTAAAAACAGAAAATAAAGCAGTAAAAACGTTTGTACAATTTCAACATGAGCAAAGAATTTCGTATGAGAAAGATGCTGAAAAGGAGTAGGAAGAATCTCTGCATAATCTCTGGGTGATTGAAAAGGGTATTCATAAACAAGCAGACCTTGTAAATTCAATTAGGATTTTATTGATATGATTAAAGAAACAAAGGGATAAGTGCATAGTTTTTTACATAAAAGTTATGTGGAAAAAAAATAGTTGCAAATTGCTCCACAAAGTTGAGAATGGATTCTGCCACACACCGAGGTTATAACTCAACATAATCTTTAAATCCTAACACAAATGGGTACACTTTATGTAACCAAGTGTCTTTATGGTAAGAGGTGCATTGGTGGCAGACTGCGGTCCTCTGGGAAGCTCTCTGGAATGGTCAACAGCCAGTTATTGAACGGCTTCTTGCCTTGAGTCACACCAAGTTTATTCTGTGTGCGTCTGCACAGAGAAACTGGTCTCTTCTTGCCTGAAGTTTGCTTCAGTGAAGTCGAAGTCTGCACATCCTCTACTCCCGAGGTGCAATCACTGACCACCTCAACAGGTCGATGTCTCCGTCCTTTGGATGCCTCCTGGCCATTACTGTAGCTTTTCTGCTTAATGGAGGACAGTAGTTCAGCCCTGCTGCTTGGGTGCTCCTTTGTCTCCACTTCTTTCTCCTCATTTCTCTCCTTGCGTTTCTCTTGTGAGAATGTCTTGTTCTGCCAGATAATGAATTCAGACATGCAGTCCTTCAAGTTGGTGGCAATATCTCGGTGTGTCATAGCTGCTTTTGAGTGGACCTCAGGGGTGGCTGCCTTCATCTTCTCATAGAGATTTTGAATATTGGCCATCTCATCCAAAATATCTGCAGAAAGGAGATCCTGGATGACAGTGCTTCTTCCAACGAATTCTGCACACATGACTTCTTTTGTTGGCATTCTGTGTCTGCGAAAATACAGGAAATGTGGCATAGCTGTATAGTGTAATGCTTTTTTTGCAACAAGCTTCTTATAGATGTAAATAACGTCATAGTGTCCAGAGTTGATGGAATCTTGGACAAACTTCTCCACGTGGCTCCAGTCTTTCAATGCAATTCTAATTTCCACAGGTGGGATGGCAAGCTGAGTGTGGTAAAGCCCATACATCAAGTACAAGCCTCCAACTCGGATTTGGTAGCTGAATGGAGGCAGGAAGTACTTGACCGCAGTGGCTAGGGCGACCCTGCAGAATCGTTTGGTCTCACTCACACAGGTTAACCCGTGATAGACGTCAGAGAAGCTCATTTCTCTCCAAATGGCCGAAAATGTCTCGTACCTCACGGAGTCTTTTTGCTGGTAACGCGCCAGCAGCTCCTCCACGTCCTCGGTGAATGGAGGGTAAAAATATTCGGAGTACGACGGCCATTTGCGCGGCATCACCAGCATCCACACCGTGCACTGCCACTCAGGGGCGCGGTCTGTGCACGCGGAGAACAGGTGAGCCTCGTTTGGTGGGCGGGGCAAGAGTATCCTACCCAGCCAATCACGAGAAACTGCATGCAAAACTTGACATTTTTATTATTTGATTCAAAGCTTGAAAATAATATAATTTGCCATATTATCACAAGCTTTACCCTAAAAACAAATAGTCTCACTGAATACATTTTCCAGCCGTACAATGAAGCTCGATTTGAACCTTTAACACCAAAAACAAGGCAAAATTGAAATGTACATTTGGTTCAATAATAGTTTGCGTAAACATTAAATAAGATATCCAAAATACCCTTCAGTTTAAAAAATGTTTTAACAATATTTTTTTTTAAATACGGCTTTGATTATTAATGACTATTTTTTCCATGAAAATATATGCAATTTTAGCTTTTTTTTAAATATTTTTTTTTACTCGTGATTGCTATTTTCTCGCCTACCATACAACTTATGCACTCTTGCCTCACCCTAGTACAGGGGTTCTCAAACCTTTCAGGCTGGGACCCCAAAATTACCATGTGAACATACCAGGACCCCCACAGCAAAAATGTATGATATATCAATCAAAAAACAAAAAAAAATCTGGTTTAGTAATATGTATTTACATTGTTTACTATGATATGGGACGATGATTAAATCAATGCCGTTTTCAATTTAGAATTACATGAAATATACCATCAACATTTTTCTATTTTATATCTTGAAACCTGTCCAAGTAAATCCAAATCATTAAGTTGCCAGACAATTTTTCATCATGTTTTTTATTAAGACTTGGACGTTGGACAAAATATTTTTTTTTTGAACAATTCACAAATTTAAATCCTCTTTTTGTACTTGAAGCAACTAAGTGGGTTTGAAAATAAATATTTAGCATTTTTCATCCCATGGCAATGAATGAGGAGTATGAACTCGCATACAAAAAGAAAGGTAAAATGTAAAATTATGAAATTAAAAACTGAAGCTAATTAATTTCCATGGTTCCTATAACACATTTACCAGAACTGACAAGATCTTGACTGAAACAGTCCAGGCCATGACCTCAGAAGGCCAGACTTTAATTTACATTAAAATAAAACAAGAAACAATGTGTGCAGTATGCAATATTACCGTGATGGCTGAAGGCTGAAGGCTACTTCTTGTCAGTATAACAAAGCAACCAAGCTTATTCTAACCTAAAATTTTGATTATAAATCAATCTTTGTGTAGGGGTTGTGTCATTTCTGGTTTAAAAATCTTTACCAGAGCAAATAAAACAAAAATGATATCAAATGGCTGTAAACAAAAACAAAACCTCCTGATGTCTTTATTTTTTTGTGATGTTCCGTTTAACCCATGAACTACCAGCCTCCTTTGCCTCCTTTCTTCTTCTTCTGTGGGGCCTTTTTGCGCGTTGCTCCTGAAGCTGCAGGTTTCTGCTGTCGGGGAGGGACTACATTACTCGCAGCAGCAGCAGCAGCTGCAGCAGCTGTAGATGAGCCAGATGCAGATCCTGGCCTAGGTGATGTGGGGGGACTACTGGCTGTCTTACTAGCATCACTAGAAAAACAAGACAGTTTTTCAGTATTTTCACAGACTACAGTCACAATCAAAAAGAAGACTGAAGACACACCACAGTAGACGCAGTGCTGCATGCGTTATGAACGTTTCACTATGACAAATGTCACCCACACTTATTGACTTACAGTTCAGCCGATGCTCCAGCTGTTGCTCCTTGTGTGCCTTTTCCAATTTGTTCCTTCTTTTTGCCCTTCTTCTTGCCTCTGTAGTAGGAGCGCTCTCTCATGGGCAGCCATCGCTCAGGGTCTGGGGTTGCTTTGGGGTCATAGTTCTTGGGAAGTTTTCCTAAGTGAGAAAAATAGTTCTTACATTGTAGCAGCAACTATTATGGAAAATAAGATCTTTTTCCTCCCCTGTATGTGCTGCACTAGTGCTTTCCAAGACAAATAACAAAAACCCACCTTTCTTTTTCTTCCTCTTCTTTTTGACATCCTCTTTGCTATGAAGAGAACACTCATTATTAGGAATGGCCTCCTGTAAATTGCATATCTATTTTAAAATGATTACTAAACCAATTTAAAAAGGCTCTACCCTTGTTCTTTGGGAAGATTTTCTCCTGCAACCTTAGCAGCCTTTTTCCTGACGTACGTGGCTCCATGGGAGTTCTCCAGTTCATCCACATCCACATTAAAGGACATAGTGTCTGCAGATGGGAGGTGCTTGCTGAGGCTGGAAGCAGTTGTTAAGGACATACAGTTCACTCTACACAAAAAAAATGGTGGTCTTAAATGATATCGGTCAACTGAAAGAGAAAAAAAAACTCTTTCCCCCTCTTTTTGTAAGGATACGATTTGGCTTTATCTGTATCCACTAAGGAATATGCAGAGATGAGTTGTGCCAAGGTGTGAACGTCTTTCGGGTTTTGCCTGATTTGAGGGTAATTGAGAAAAAAGTTAGCATGAAAACAACTTGTACATTTTAAAGATTGTAAACCTTTTAGAATAATAAACTGCAAAACCAATGAAATAACAAAAAATACACTCACTTCCACAATTGCTCCAAATCACTAATGGCTTCTTTTTTCCGCCCATACTTAAGTTTGAAATTGGCAGCTTCCCGTACAAGAAATAAGTGTGCAGCAGATCCTGGCTGAAGAGAAGTAAAGAACCAACTGGTGTGACTAACAAACCAATACATTCAAACTTAAACAGTGAGCCATTTTTCTAAATAATGAGCCTAAACACAACAGACTGTAAAACAAAAAAAAGGACACAAACCTGGTGAGACTGGTAGTGCTCAATAGACTGTTTGAAAATATCTATAGCACTGTCAATGTCCTCTTCATTGGAATACAACGTCACCAACGCCGATACCTAATACAAATATTATTAAACACAAACTTGTCTCTAACAAATTGTTCCAGCCTTTTCTTAGACTTACTATTCCTGGTTTGTGCTTGAACTCTTCAATAGACTGTAGAACATCACAGGCCTTTGTAACGTGTCCTGGAGGATGAAAAGGTGCATGTTTTTAAGATTCAAACAGATTTGAACAGGGGGGAAAACCACTGCATGTGATTGTGCTTAAACTATACCTTGTACCAAGTAGAGTTGTGCCATAGTAAGTTTGATGCCAGATGCACTTTCTGTGTGTTGTTCCGCAAATTGCTGAAACAGAATTAAGACATTAAAGCTTTGTAAGCCAGAGGCAAATCAATAATCTGTGTACAAAAGAACTGAACAAAACACATTTAGTAAGAAACGGAGTGTAAAAGAAAGATGGAGGTCGCCTGCGTGGCTTTCCCCATAGCGTTCCGCGGGCTAACCAAGCCAATTCAGGCTAGCATTTGAACCGCCGCCATGATGAATTTTTGGAGCCAAATCCATATGAAAAAAAGGTATGTGCGATGTCTCTCTTTTAACCTCTTAAGCCCGTGGCTGTTTTTCTGAATGTGGTACATATACTCATACTCTGAAGGCTTTAACAGCTTGTAAAATGTCTAAAATGTTCATATTGCTCTCATATGATATGAATGTCTATGGGGATACTGTAGATGTGAACATTTTCAAGAAAATCATAGTGGGCCTGAGTATTTGAGGTTGAAAGACAGAAAATATGAATTCCGCCTAAAAAGAAACCTACATTATAGCAGGTCATCAGCTTGTTTTCATTGTAAAGAAGCAAATAAACATCAACAATAGAAACTACATGCTAATTATTGACTTTTTACCAACTGTTTATCAATAATAACAATAAATAATTGAAAAAGTTATTGAGGTTTTGATTTAAAATAGTCTAGGCGGAATCCCATTGTAATAAATAGGGCACAATTTGGCCAAAAAAAATCTAATT
>OMNZ01026491.1:0-27699 GCA_900303255.1 Lesueurigobius sanzi | reverse complement strand
GTAGCCTTTGGTACTTTGGTCCCAGCTCTCTGCAGGTCATTCACTAGGTTCCCCGGGGTGAGATCTTACGTGGAGCCCCAGATCGAAGAAGATTATCAGTGGTCTTGTAGGTCTTCCATTTTCTAATAATTGCTCCCACAGTTGATTTCTTCACACCAAGCTGCTTACCTGTTGCAGATCCAGTCTTCCCAGCCTGGTACAGGTCTATTATTTTGTTTCTGGTGTCCTTTGACAGCTCTTTGGTCTTGGCCATAGTGGAGTTTGGAGTGTGACTGTTTGAGGTTGTGGACAGGTGTTTTTTATACTGATAACGAGTTCAAACAGGTGCCAGTAACGAGTGGAGGACAGAGGAGCCTCTTAAAGAAGAAGTTACAGCTCTCTGAGAGCCAGAAATCTTGCTTGTTTGTAGATGACCAAATACTAATTTCCCACTATATTTGCAAATAAATTCTTTAAAAATCAGACAATGTGATTTTCTGGATTTTTTTTTCTCATTTTGTCTCTCATAGTTGAAGTGTACCTATGATGAAAATTACAGGCCTCTCTCATCTTTTTAAGTAGGAGAACTTGCACAATTGTGGCTGACTAAATATTTTTTTCCCCACTGTATGTTCTTTTTATGTGTTTTACTGTTAGTGATAGATTTGTACTTTGTATTTCAGGTTTGGCAGAAAGCCAGTCTTCTTTTTAACTGTGGCAATGAACACTGTTACCTGTTTGATCCAAGCTGCATCTATCAATTGGGCCATGTTTTGTGTGTTGAGCTGTTTGAGAGGATTTGGACAGACAGCCAGCTACACAGCTTCCACTATACTGGGTAATGATCTGCAAACATACTGAAGAGTCAGCCTATATGCTTATGTTTCATAACATGACCCAAATAACTATTTAATCAAAAATAAAGCTATTGTGTGATGTGCATTAATCATATCTTTTCAGGGACTGAGATACTGAGCCCCAAGTCACGGATAACCTTCTGTCTTTTGGGTCAGAGTGTGGGGTTTGGAGTTGGCTATGCCATTCTACCACTGTTCGGATACTTTATAAGAGACTGGAGAATGCTGCTTGTGGCTTGTGCCATTCCAGGTTTCTTGATAATGCCTGTGTGGTGGTGAGTGCAATATATGAATTTGAATCTACAAATCTACATTATGCCTATTTTAATAAACATCTCTCTTTTTTCCAGGGTGATTCCAGAGTCTCCAAGATGGCTTTTGCAGAAAAATAGATTAAAAGAAGCAGAGACCGTCATCCATAAAGCAGCCAAAATGAACCACGTGCCAGTCCCTGAGGTCATATTCAAACCAGACGAATGCTTGGTCCTAACTGTAATGCTTTGTCTTAGAAGCTTTAAATATAGAATATGGATAGAAATTATAGTTCACTTACAATGTTTTTCTACTGAAGAAATCTAATCATGAAGAAAACCATTCGCACACATGTTTGGATCTACTACGCACATCAAACATCAGAATATTGACAATAGTAGGAAATATTATATGGTAATTGCTGCTAGTGCAATAGCATTAGTAATTAATTAGTAATACAAACTCTCATTACCATGTGCTACTTGTAACACATGGTTTTCTTTTGCAGGTTTTCATGTGTCACAATCTTCTTTGGCCTCTCTCTGAATATGAATAACCTAAATGGAAACATTTATCTGAACTGTTTTCTCTCTGCGGCGATTGACATTGCAGTTTACATTGGGACTTGGTTCCTGGTTAACAGAGTGTCCCGGCCGATCTTCCTCTGTTCCTCCCTATCTTTTTGTGGCATTTTGCTTATAGTTATCCAGCTGGTTCCTGATGGTGTGTACATAATGCGTTTATAACAAAAATACTCCCACATATTGTCTAATTGTGTATAATTTTGCCCCATTACAGACATGGAGGTGGCGTTCCTGGTGCTAGCCCTGGGTGGGAGGGTCGGGATTACTGCTGCATTTGCCTTCATCTTTGTGTTTTTTATTGAACTGATGCCCACAGTTCTCAGGAACACTGCTTTAGGAGTTTATAACACTTCTGGGCGAATAGGCACTATGATATGCCCTTATATAGTTTACTTAGGTAAGGACCACTATTACATGCTGCATAAAATATTATATTTATGTGAGTTTAAATACCATTACTTGTGATTGTATTTACAGGTGTATACAGCAAAATGACCCCATACATAGTTTTTGGTATAATGAGTCTTACGGCGGCTGCATTCTCTGTGTGTCTCCCTGACACAAGAAACAGAAAGCTACCTGACCTAATAAGTCAAGTACAACCAGTCCAACGGTAAGTTATATAACCTCATATTTCTATCAAACTTTAATGTAATGTTTTAATGTAATTATACAGCATTTATGATGAACACACACTCAATATTTAATGGTTTATGCGATTCTATGTCAAACTTGTTGTTATTGGTTATGATTAATGTGTAATCACATGGATACTCTCAAGACTATATTAACTTCCATATTATGTTTGTTTTCTCTTTTTGTATTAAAAAAAAAAAAGACCCTGCTGTCCAAAGGAGTCTGTTGCTACACAACTCTGTTCTGGAAACGGGAAAGAAGAGGAGAAGTGCTCCGCCTGCTGACAAAATACAAAAGCACCTTAGGTATATTTTTTCATTAGGTGTGCAAGTGTGTTAGGGTCAGGTTGGAGTCCAAATACTTGTCAAAATGAATCACATTCTTGTAAAGTATATTAGCCTAATCACTTATTTTTAGGAATATTTTTTATACTATTGCATAAGGCTATTGTCATAAAGAATTTCCTGTTCAAAATTTTACATTATTGGAAATGACATGTGTAAATTACGGCGTTAACCCCTAGAGGGCGCTAAGGCACCGTGGACGCTTTTTGCCACGTGCGTAAGTTATCTCAGAGCCATTTGAGCACAAAACACTGTTTCTGTTTTTTCTATTTTAATGTTATCTAAACATTTTATTGACATTTTAAGAAGACAAATCCGTGGGTAAATGATCCCCTGCATAATAACTCTTTTATATAACAAAATAACACAATTAAAAAGTTATAATTAATCCAACCTGGTCAAAGTACTTAATTCCATTACTTGAGTAAAGGTACTGATACTACTGGTCAAATATTAGCCTACCCCAATGAAAGTTAAAGTACTGATGTGTTTGCTTTATAAAATACTTAAGTAAAATAAATGAAAAACATGAAACATAAGAATATACAATACTTCTGAAGATGTATTTGAGCCTTTCCCTCTTCAGTTCACCCTGGTTTAACTCCTGCAGATATAAATGACCAAAGAATAGAAAAACAAGATATATTTATCCAAAATTAAACACTTGTTGTATGATTAGTGGCATTGAATTAAGATAAGATAATACTTTATTGATCTCACATTGGAGAAATTCACTATACATTTACAAGTGTACATCTGCCACCTTCTATTCCAGAGTGGGCATGACAATGATATTAAATCAGAGAACTCCATAAGTAACGAGTAACAAGAGCTTTATTTAAGAGATGTAGTGGAGTCGAAAGTATTATATTTGTTTGCCAGATGTAGTGGATAAAGGTTGTCGATAAAAATACTACTCAAGTAAATTACAGATCCTCAAAACCTCTATAGGCTCAGCTACTTCAGTACATTGACTCTGCTACTGACCACGACTGTAATTAATAATAATGAAAAGTGTGTTTTAAATGAATAACAATAATTGGTTATGAATGCAAACTGTGCACCTCTACTTTGAGGACCAAAGTTGAAGTAGCTAGTATACATTGAGGAGAACCACAGTCACATACTACACAAACAGTGGGCATGACAAGTATAATTTAATTTGTTCACAAAGTAATTCATATAAAAAATATGTGTGTAATAATAATGTGTCCTTAATAAGTACAAACAGCTACAAAAAAGTAAAAGTGTAGAACATGAATGTATTAAAAATAGGCCACAAATTAATACTGAATAGGAAAATATATATAAAACACAGAAATAATCATTATAAAATGTTGATATATGCGGATAAAATACTTTTTTTCCCCTTATGTACAGATAAACAGCAGGGGTAGGTCTTCTGGGCGTTTACCATTTTCCTACACACTACATTATGAATAGACTCTTCCCTTTTCAGATTTTGACCACTAGGGGGAGGATTTGTTAGAGAGAGAGAGAGAGAAAAAAAGACAAGACAAGTCAACAGTGTCAGTGTTGAGATAACAGCACAAGGATTTTAGTGTTTAGACCAAAATGAAATCTCTCTCTCTCTCTCTTTAGAATGGGTCACTAGTGATAGTGACCAGCCTTGAGCGTTGGGAAGAAGATGCAGTGTGTTCAGTGTGGGAGGCAGTGTGAGCGCTGGTGATGGAGGGAGAGAGAGGGGGGGGTCTACTGCAGCAGAAAAACAGCAAAGTCTGCAGTCATTAATATGCAAATATGCAAATGAGGCTGTAATTAAGATTGGGCGTTTGTCAGTGGCTCTTTGATTGCTAATGAATTCCAATCTGCAAGAAAAGGGGGGAGGGGATGATAAGCTCAAAATTTGGAAGAACAGGAGATTGTGACTGGGTTCCCATAAAGAGATATCAATAAATAAGGAATGCATGTAAAATTTTGAAGAATACTTTGGCGCAGGACGTGGATGGCGCTTGGGAGATGCATCCTATTCGAGGCGTAGTCACAAAACAATGCGTGCTAAAACATTTATGCACAATACACTGTCGGCTAAACGTGGACGTGTGTGTGTGTGATGCCAAGGCACTACCTGAGCATTGTCGGCGAGCATTTAGAGTGAATGGAGCCAGAACCACGGCGTGAAGCCAGGATGATTTGGTGTAATTAAGAGTGATGGAGCTGACCCCTGTAGAGACAAATGTGCAGGTATCTTGGCAGGTGGCGTTCACCAGCATGCAGCGTGTCACAGTTATTTTCATTTCATTTTGGAAAACATAGCTACTATTTACACTTGAGCTCACACTAGTGTTATTGCAATTTTAGTACTCCCCCGGCACTTGTACGTCTTCCTCTCTGGCATATAAAAACAACACTTTATATGTGAAAAACGATTAATTATTTGGATGAATGGGGGGCGAACAGCTGCTTTTGACATCTTTGGCCCAATGACATGCCATTACAACACACACTGCACCACAAAACCTTTATGTCACTTTCTTAAACCTGGTCTCTGCCTTGGAAAAAGAAACATTTTTTTTCTAGGTTGAATTGAAATGAGGGCAACAACAGCAGACGAATTGTGTTTGTTGTATGACGAGTGGTGCATGTTGATGTGTGTGTGTGTGTGTGTGTGTGTCTGAGCGAGGGGGGGGGGGGGCTGTATTTTTGCAGGAAACAGGAAACCAGCAGTCATAACAGGATGCCTTAGGTTTTCGTACTGTACCTGGTGCGTGGGTGGCTGTTTGGGGGTAACCCATTTAAAATGCTGTCGTTCTGAACTGAGAGAGCCCAGGAAAGTGTGGGTGGTGTGGAGGGTGAACTCTTTGGGGTTAGGGAAAAAGGAGTTCCACTCTAAAAATAGCTCCAGTATTACTTGATTCTTTTTTATTGTATTTTATTTTATTTTTTCTTAATTTGTCTTACTTTTTAAATTACAACAGCCATCCAGTAGTAGCCTATAGGGTCAGCTTATTTCTTTATATCGTCATATCAAGTTGAAACCCCTGTTACAGTATATTATGCTGTGATATGATCAGTTACTGTATGCCTGCTCCTCATCTACTTGACAGTGATGATGTGACATGAACACAGTCACAGAAAACTGTTTTCTAGACAGACTTGTTCAATTTTGTACCAAAGGAATAATTACTCTTGCATGTGTTTAATGGCAAACAGGTGTGTGCCAAAATGCATGTGCAGGATGGTGTGGAAGTGTGTACTTGAGTGTGTTTGTGAACCACAAAGCGAATGGTTGAGTTTTCTCGTAAAGGCCGGCACAGATGTTATTTAGGTTGTTTCCCCTCAAACCAATTGAGGTTTTCTCTTGAAAGTCTTACAACAAATACATGACATTAACTGAAGTTCTTACTTAACCACTAAGGCTGACACGAAAAGCTCGAATAAGATAATCTGTCATCCTATTCAGGGTGAAGAATATCTGTTTCTCAAATGCCTGTGTTCCCCTTCTGTTGTAGACTTGTACCTAACAAAACATAATACAGAAAATTAAAAAAAACACCCTTCAGTCATTTTAGCTGCATGTCTGCATATTGTGTGTTTACAAACCATAAGGTAACTATTTCGTTTGCATTCATTTGCTAAATAATATGACAAATTGAAAGTGTGGGCTTTTAATTTGGAAATGTTGAATATGTGCAGGGAAAAGTACGACGCTTTTTAACCTTAATATAATGTAACCATTTGATTTTATCCTCACTCATCTACTATTAAAAACCAACAAGGTAAGACAAGGAAAAATGGACGGGCTTTAAAGTTCACGTCAAAGTCTATTTGGGCGTTTCACGTGCCAATCAAAATTTGGCCGTATCCAATTGGCCCGCCCTCCAATATATCATTCCATCTTCTACTGCTCTGCGAGGCTTTCCGTAGTCTCCATCCGCCGAATGATATAGTGCGCGTCGGGCATTTTTCAGGGATATTTGTTTAAATTTTGATGACTTTCGTTCGTCGGATACACGGTGACATTCGGTAGGTACCATGTTATCGTGTGTACTTAAGAAGAATCCGTTGAAAGTGAAATTATAGGTGTTGTGTTAGTGGAGACGGTGGGGACTGAAATTGGACACCGCTCATGTTGTAGCGTTCTTCTCCAGTAGGCTGTGCCGCGGAGGGATACTCCATTGGAACCGACAATGTGGAGGCTGGAGGATGGTAATGTCTACTTGGAAAATGAAACGCTTATAAATTAAACTATAAGGCACAGAGCACCTCGAAACGGTATGAAACGTGTTAAGGACGTAAGCTTAATTTTGTGACCAAGCCAAGACGACGAAGGACTGTTGAATTTGCTTTTTTTCATCATCTGAAAGAGCCCACTCCGGAGGAGCACGGGGGGAAAGGACGGATCCTATCCATAACTTTGTTTTTGTATCTTCTCCAAACTACCATTTTTTGGTTCCGAATGCTCTAAAGCTGAATTCAGGTAAATGCATTTATCAATGCGTATCTGTTACACGTTTGTGCATTTCGATTTTAACTTGTGTGTGGCGTTGTTACCGTAATACCCAAGTTGAGTATGCTACATGGTGGTTCAAGTCCTGCTACGGCAAGAGCGGGGTCTGGGATTGACGTATAGTTTTTGAGTTTGTGGGCTTTGTGCAAGGCTTTGTGGCATCAAAGGACATTTCGAGCTTATACCACAGTAATTGTACTAATCCACGTTATCGTCGTGTTATCTAGTTTTGTTCTGGCTATTTGTCTTCTGCCAATCCACCATTAAAGCTCCTCTAAGAAGGACTTAACCGACCGACAAATACCGATATTGTAAGAGTCACCGTCAAAGATAGTCTCTATAATTTATTCATTTTAATTTTGACTTCGTCGTCATTTTATTTCACAACATGATCAAATATTTTCCCTCAAATATGTTTTGGATTGCCTCCACTTGAAACACCTAGTTAGTAATTCGGTAATAGTATTTGATTAATGTAATGTTTGGTTAAATGTCATTGATAACGTGGATGTATTGGCCATAAGCTCATGATCGACTCATAACTCCATTGACTGCTGTGTTTCAACATGCTCCTAAAGTTTTGGGGGCCTAGTCTTTGTGTTCATCATAAGGGCCCATTCTCCTGGTAGACTTGGGGCAGTCAACAGGTTACAGTTTTACATCTGCCTCCTTTCTGTACTTCCTCACAGCATAGAGCGGGATTCAATGTTAATGGTATATGTCTATGTTATATTAAAACGCTGGAGATGTGATGTTGTATTGGTATGCAGGCCCTGAACTCATATGGGCTGTCCGGGCCGTGGTGGGGGTGTTCACTACCAACTTCCATTTGTTAGGAGGGGCTAATCCCCCATTTTGACCTCAGCTCAGCGAGACGCAGAAAATGCAAGACTTTTTTTGTTGTGTCAACGGATTTAGTAGTGTTTCATTGGACTGAAAGAGAGAATTAGGCTTTCATTTGTATCAAGATTTTAAACTTTTTACCTCGACACGACCTGTTATCACTGTGACAAGATTAAGGTTGGGTCATATAGTACTATTAATGTGTAATTACAATTTATTTGGTCTGGTACACACTTCATGCTGGACAAGCCTTGCCATCACAAATAATCCAACATTAGTGCGCACACTTGTCCATTTCTGGAGATTTCTTTGTACAAAAGGCTCTATGTCTAAACATAACATTGAGTAATTGGTGGCAGCCAACCAGTTGTCTCTAAACATTTGGCTGCCTCTGTTTTAACAATTGACTTTCACTATATTTGATTTTATTTTTGGGGGCCTAATTCCCGTTGGGTCCATTTTATAATGGGGTATTTATATTTCTGTTTGTTTTCACTATAAGTAAAAGTATGCCCCTTTTTCATTAAAAAGCAAGATGGCTCTGGACGACCAGCCGCTAAGAGCTCCACTGTGAGATCAATACAATCTTATCTTATGGATATATTTTAAATGGTGCTAACACTGGGTGTGTATTAAGTTTGTTGAAGCCTTTGTAAATGTGTGATATGTGTAGCTGCTCTGGTCATAGCAGGTTGGTTTGAGGTGGAGACTGCAGAAGGTGGCTAACAACGAGCCCACTGTGGCCTGTGGCAGGCTCTGATCTCTGTGTTAGATGTGGCCTAACCTTCAAACTCTTCCAGCTGGTGGACCTTTAGGGCCAAGCGTGAACCTTAAGGTTTACATTTCAACATAAAAACACATTGTCCTGATTGAGTCATCGATCTGATTTGCCATTATTTCTTATACACACATTGATTATGCCTGTTTTAAATATTTCTGCATAGCATATATCTAACAAACTATTAATAAAATCAGTTATTGCCTAAATGTTACATAATGTTGAAGTCCATCCACTAAATTCTTAAATTGTTTTATCTTTGGGACGTAATGAAATGCAGTGTTGCTTGATGGAGAAAATGTGTGTGTTGTGCTTTTGTTTTTGGGAACAACTGATGTTTTCCTTTCCTCTGTCTCCAGTCACTAAGTGAGACTGAGAGGCCCAGTGATCAGCCGCGCAGAATGTCTGCGGTGGGAACAGACAAGGAGCTCAGCGATCTGCTGGATTTTACTGCGGTAAGATCATGAATTAGCGCCTCTTTAGTCTTTTATCTGTAAATGGCTTTTAATAGGTCACTTTTCGTAAATATTGACTGTTATTCAATCATCAGTTATAAATGGCAGCGTATTTGGGCCCATTAAGCATGGACCTTTTTCAATATTGTAGATTTTTCCAAATTTTAAAAAGATTTTTACAACAATTCATCTCTATTTTTATTTTTAGATGTTTGAGCTTCCAGTTTCCAATGGTAAAAACCGCCCGACCACACTCGCCAGCCAGTTTGGAGGTGCGGGTAAGTCATAACCATTATCTTTTTCTTTTTTTTAATTTCACTTCTCCTTCTCTTCTTTTCGGTATTCTTTCCTTTAATATCCTGTCTCGTTTCACATGACAACCCTGTGCATTTCTTGTTGTTACAAAGACGCTGGCTGTGTTTTGAATACCAACGCAGGTCGCTCTGTCATTTCAAACCGTGTCGATTCACAGACCCTCGACCAGCTCCAAACACGTCGCGCATCTTCACTTTGTGGCCGTGTCTTACAGGTGTCCCTTCCCTCACCTCCTCAGCTGTTGTCATTCAATCACTAACGACAGGAACAGAGCAGGGGATGATGGGGGAGAAAAGCCCAATTCATCTTTAGAGTTGACACCGTCGACCAGTGTGTTTTTCACATCATTTTTGGTGACCTTCTCTAAAACCACGCACATATTGTTTAGTACGGGTTTCCTTTTATCGATATACAGCGAGACTTTTTTTTTTTACTCATGTTTCAGTCTGTAAATGTTCCAAATATTTGTATTTATCTTAAAAAAAAAACACACACACACACACACACACACACACACACACACACACACACACACACACACACACACACACACACACATATATGTAGACAATTCTGTTTCAGGAGCATCAAAGCATTCACTACTGAGCTAAACTTGTACCAATGTTCAATGTGATGGATCGGGGCAGTGTAGGATCTGAATACGTTTGCAACTATGAATTCATGAAAAATTCTATCTTTTTTTGTGAAATGAAATATATTGCGATTCATTTCCAAACCCCGCGTTTTTCCTTTCCTGTAACGATATACCGAGTCTTTAGATAATATTCTCTGTCATCTTGGGGGAGTGATGTAGGTCTGAGTGAAACAGGATATTGGGGCTGAGATGAAAGACAAGGCAAGTGGTGGCAGGGTGGGATACGGCAGCTCTTTTTCTTCTATTCACTGGAGGCCACTCGCGCGTTCTTTTGTATCAGAAAGGTGTTCGCTTAAAAAACACGCGCTGATGTTATCCACCACGAGTCTGTTCACGGCTTTGTCTTTGGAGATTAAGTTTACACCCCGCCCAGAGGTCCTGGCTTGGCTGGCTAATCTTAATTTTAAATCACAATGCATTTTTAATTCTTTTCCTGGTTTTTTTTTTTTTTTTTTTTGTTTGTTTTTTTTTGTTGGCACCTTCACATTTTTATTTACAAGAGTCGTCCTGTCGGTGCGATTGGCAGTTCCTACATCACTGCATGACATGTCGGGAGCTTTATTGATACTTAGGGTTTTCATGCCGCTGAAAAGGCGTCCATTATTTAATTTAATTACATTCCTGTGCTCTGACGTTGGAATCGAAATCGCAATTTGAATGGTTGCAATTAGCAATTCACAAAAGCGGTGTAACAATTATTCGGTAACAAAGCGACAAAAGAGCCAGCGTTCATTGGGATTTATTTCGTACACGCAGCTAATATAGTTCAGAACTTCGCAAACATGATTGTCTTAGTTTAGCAGTTCTTACAAGCGACAAGGAATCAGGAGAATTGCAATTATTTTTCCCATCCCTAATTCCTTTGATCGAATGTAGTTTTATGTATCTTACTGACCAGTTCACACCGATCTCTTTTCTGTTGAGTATTCCACATAACATTTTTGAGCACACTTTCATTTTACGTCGTCTGGAAACTGAGAATGGTGAAGCGTATTTTTAAACGCGGGTATGGCCTGAAATGCAGAAGGAGAGAACTTAAAAATTTGCATGATTACTTTCAGATACCGTTTTAAAAGACATAGTTGATCATTTCTCTTTTCACACAGGTCCAAATGTTGATTAAAAAAGAAATGCCATCAAGTAATTGTTATGCTATAGATGAGAAGAAGTCCCTAAACTGGGCCAATGAACCCACCTCTAAATGTAATTAAATTTAGTTTCTCCCGTTAATTACCTCACCTACAGTCCGTCTCTTTTGCGTTGGCCGCTGCGGTGCGTAAGGTGCCTCTGGGTGACTCACGGGGTTCGAGGGGCCAGACTTATATTGTACATTGTCGGGTCTCCGGAGAGCGGGCTGACATCATGCTTTGTGTCTGCGTGAGTCACTTGAGCGAAGGAAGGAAGAGGGAGCGCAGACGTCGGCCCCTCTCCCTCCGCAGGGGCCCGGGGCAGCGTTCGTGTCAGGACCCGGGGCCCGGTGCGAGTCTGGGCCGTGCGCGCGCCACAGCTCAGGCTCGTGAAGCGGGTGACTCAGGCCGCCCGTCTGTTTCCAGTATCTTTTCCTGTGTAATTATAGACTGGCAGCGCTGAAAGGGGCGTTGCATGCTGGGAGAGGTGCGCTGGGGTTCAAGCAGAGGGTTTGTCTCACGTTACTCACCCTTTTGCTTCATTTTTCTTTCTTGGTTTGGTATCAGCGTCCTGTGTACAGCTTATGCATCAGGAAAAATATTAAAAGAATAATATAGTGTGCTCTTTTTACACTCACCCAGGAGCGATCTCGTTCGTGTTCACAGGAGTCAGACCCGTTCTGTTGTTTGCTAAATAATTCCAGTCTAGGATTTAAAGGCCCTTTACCTCATTCTTACCTATAAATGGAATGAAATTTGTTTTGTCCTCCCATGAAATCAGATATTTGTGGAAATAATACTATAAATATAAAGCATTTTATCAATTTCATGAGTTGGCAGGCTACCTTTCTGGCATTTCTGTGACGGTGATCTGAGAAAGTGACCCCGCAAGTTGTGAAATTTGCTCATAAACTGATCTCTATGAAGAAATGGGATTTTAGAAATGCGCTAGGAAAGTTAGAAATGTGTTTGGACCACAACTATCATTTTGATTTACTTGCTCCCCCTCTTTGTAATAAAAAAAAATCAGGTATAGTCCTTTAATAATTGAGAGCATGTTTAGATTCATTGTGCTGCTGTAACGTGGTCACATGGAGACTTCCTTTTTCAATTCTTATTTGTTTGTAAATACATTTTTCTGCTTTCTAATTGAATTCATAAAATATTTTAATGTGAAGAACTGCGCTGCATCTCGGGGAAATGTTGATTGATTTAAGAACATGTGATGTTTGTATTTGTGACACTGACTGTGTGTAAGGTTGTGTTTGAGTCATTTTGAAGCGGTGTATCCCATCGTCTCGGAGAGATCTGCCTGAACAACACTTAACACTGGCTGTGGTTGTTGTGAGACTAAGTTGGAATGATTTGTGCCAGCGAGAATAATTTAAGTGTGTTGAGTGTTTGACTGACAGGTTGAGTGACAGTCGCCGTAGCGATAAAGCAAGGCGCTGTCTCCATCTCCTATTCCTTTGCCATCGCACGTATAGATCATAGTTGTCACAGCACTGTGGACCTATTATTCTGTTCTACTGCTGATCCTGTCATGATTCAAACCCCTCTCCCCCCTCTCTTCTCCCATCTCCGCTTTTTAATTAGACAACAAAACAAAAATATGAATATTCATAGAGCCTAGCTTCATTAATATGCACAATTATGCAAATCAGCACGCAATTAAGCTTCAGCTTTCCCCTAGAGATGCTGTGTTGCACTAAGAGAGGAAATTGAGGAAAAGAGGATAGACGGAAATTTGTGCTTCGCCGATCTTTAAAATCTCTCCATTGAAACACTCGTCTTTAAAGTGTTTTGGCCGCAGAGAGCAAGTGTCGACGTGTGATTGAGACGTAGAGTGTCTGATAAGCTAAAGGTGATAAAGCCCATGTGAGAGAACAGGCTCTGAATGACTGTTGCCATGGCAAACGTAAAGGAGTGGGAGAATGAGGAGTGTTAATTATTCAAACTTCCTACAGCTCATAACCTCCTCACTGTCACTGCGCCGCCGTCACACTCTCTCTGTGCTCGCTCTTTAACGCAGGTTACTCTCAGGAGACTCACAAAGTTGGATCAAAGCAGGTCAACTTAAACCCAACTTTGGGAAGTGTGTGTTTGTGTGCCATGTATTTGATAATTGGCCTAACCTAGTTCTTTGTCTTTTAGATGAGAGGAATGGGTCCACTCCTTGGGGACAGGGAGCACAGAACAGTCCATCTTTCAACCAGACAAGGGTACGCCTCTGTAGCCTTGCAGAGCTAAGGATATTATTGACATGTGAACTGCATTATTACTGTATCTCACACACTATTCCCTCACATCCATCCATACCATATTCATTTATATAATTATCTTATTCAAGTATTGATGTCATATTATTGTATTGTATTTTGACCTATTTTTTTAATGAAAGAAATATATATCTGTATTTTTCAGAGTTACGGTGAAGAGAGTATGTACAATGCACAGGATGGCATAACTTCAGCTCCTCTCTTTGGCTCTGGGGCTGTTGGTATGTTTTAATTTCAGTTAAATTCAAAGAGTACAGTGTTTCTAAATATATATTTTTGTGTTGTTTTGTTGATGATGCTCCATAGTCAGGCAGAAGGATAAGTCTCCTGTTTAAAAAGCAGTCTTCACAAGTTGGACAGCACTTGGGGCAAAGCATTCATGGTTAGATGGCAGTGGCTGAAGCAGGAGCTTAATGGGAAAGGGGGGCATGAGGAGGGTTTGTTTGTGTGCTCCTGATGGAGGGGGTTGGGTGTAAAGGGCACCCATGCACAAACGAGGCTACCCCCTGGGATTACTACAGCCTATGGGTCTTCTCTGTTTAACTGTCAGGGGAGGGGCCAGAGGTTGGGTGAAATTGCCCCCAAACCATTTATAATGGGGCAATTTGTTGATGTTTTTCTGTCCAGCGCCATAAATACTATGATCATATATGCTCATACAGCAGATGGTGTGGCCACAAACTGAAAAAGGGGCAGGACATACTGTGATTTAACATTGACATGAAATATGTTTTATGATCATGACCTGATTAGACCCTCTTCTCACAGGGAAGGCAGATCGTGGAACATACTCTACATTTGCACCACAGGTAAATGTGCAGAAAACACACAGCTCTGTATCAATACAGCCTTGTGTCTGTACAGTCACACAGTTCTACTTACTAGTCCTATTATTACATAAACATTGATCTATTTCTCCTCCTCTGTAGGGGGGCTTCATGTCCAATGAAATGCCCCTTCCCACTCCTGATGCTCTTTCCCCTTCTGGCCTTAAGTCAAACTCCCAGTTTTATTCATCGTATGGGGGAGGGAACATTCGCCGGAGACCTGCACAAGACCCCATAGGTCAGGCTCACACTCATTTACGTGCAATCTCATTTTATTATGTTTGTGTTGGCATTCTTGGAGTTTATTTGCTGTCTTGCTATTTTTCCTCCTTTAGAAACGCAGCCAAAAAAGATCAGGAAGGTCCCACCTGGCCTGCCATCGTCTGTGAGTATCCACTTGTGTAAAAAGAGTGGGGACGGGAGCGCACCCATTTTATAATCGTCTGTTCTCGAATGGTTCC
Source organism: Lesueurigobius sanzi (assembly GCA_900303255.1). NCBI lineage: Eukaryota > Metazoa > Chordata > Actinopteri > Gobiiformes > Gobiidae > Lesueurigobius > Lesueurigobius sanzi. Next base: position 12,836 of record OMNZ01026491.1, on the reverse strand, counting down.
CTATTGCACACACCATTGAAATCATAGCTCTCTCTGCCTTGTGAGCCTTTAAGTGAGTAAAGCATATGTGACAGGCTTTAGCTGCGGCACAAGTCAAAAATAAAATAAAAGCAGAAAACCATGCGTTTGCCCAGTCACTGATTTGGGGCTTGTATTTATAGCTGTATTGGTGCAGCCTTTACTTAATGGCCACATTTCTGTGCTTGAGCCAAGCGAGATCACTGATGGTTTTCGCTCCACCTCATTTTTTTTTTCCTCCCACTTCGTCGCTGCACCCTATTTCCTCCTCTTGGGTTTCTTCCTTTCTTCCCGCCCCCACCGCCATGAACAACAGCCCTCCCCTCTCCCTCCCCCATCTCTCTATCCCAGCTGCCAGTGGAGTTGGCTGCTGTCCAGGACTCGGCAGATGGTTCAGTAATTAGGAGTGCATCTCTCCGTTTGCTCTACTCTTCCTTCTTTTCCTCTTCTTTTTGTTTAATCAAATTACAGAAGAAAACTTGACTTCATTTTAGTTTAGTTTTATAGACATTTTGTTACTTGATGTTTATTTATTATAGCATTGATTGAGGGGGGTGTGCCATTTGTAACAAAGGTTTTCCAAAATACATGCTCCCAAATGTATAGTTATGCATCTCTCTTTTAAATCTATTTGTCCTGTACTTTTTTCGCATTATGTAAATGTGAAAAACTCAGTCATAATTGTACACCACATACACAATAGTACATAACAAAATTCAATGCTATTAAGAATTGGTATGTAATTCTGTAAAGGTTAGCTGCTTATACAATCTGTTAAACATAAAGCGTTCTTATTATAAAGGGATATGTTGTTTACAGGTTTATGCATCTGCGTCTGGAGAAGAATTTAACAGAGACAATGCTGCGTACCCAAACCCTAAACCAGGAAGTGTCTACTCTCCGCCATACTACATGCAAGGTTGGAAAAGCTGTGCTAGTAACCTTTAGATTATGTTAACCATTTTTAACCTGGTTTTACAAGTTAAATGCCTAGTCACATGCATCATAGTTATTATTGTTGGCGAATGATAGTTTTGAAAAGCTGTGTGTGGCGTCTGTGACATATCTCACGTGGCTTTGTTCGTATCTTATTCGTGGTTGTCCCTCCACGTCCTCCCTGACCACTCTCGGCCTCCCGACAGAAGGACTCCATCCTCCATCAGACCCATGGGGCTCTGGGTCGATGGTTCAGCCTGGTTATCCTGGCGTCGTAGGAAACGGGCCCCATTTCACCCAGCATGGCCCCTTCACCGCGATCAACCCTCAGGACAGAATGGTGAGGGCTTTCTTTCATCAGACTGACCACAAGGTTTTAGTCACATTCATGAATTTCATTTTTGAATTTGATACAAATGTATTTTGTACAGAAACGACAGCCGCTGCCCCTCTCTCCCCAGAACTACCCCCTGCATGGTAGTGAGGTCAGTGGAGCTCATCCTGCTGGCTTCCAATCCAGCTCCAGCAGCTTTGGAGTCCCCAGCCACACACCTCCCATCGCTGGAACTGACACACTATTGGGTACATTTTCACTGGATTTATTGCACTCCAAGCTTAAACTCTTGCCAACAGGACTTGCTGTCTTAGATTCTATAAAATGAAGTTAGTGTGGTAGTGGACTGAGTTAGCAATTAGAGGAATGAAGTGTAGTGTGTATATTCAGTATTGTCCTTGTTCTTGAATGAGGGGATAATACAGTGAGCATAATACACTTGTAAAAAGACGTCTTGTGAGAATATCATGGTTTTGTTGGTTACAGACGGTAGCCAGTGTTGGTTAGCACAATGCACTCCCATTAAAAGCTGTTTCCTGTTTAGGAAATCGTGGTGCAGCTCCTGGAAGTTCAGGTGATGAAATTGGAAAAGCACTGGCTTCTGTAAGTAATACAATGCTCTGAAAGTGATTATAACTCTGACTAGATTTGAGGAATACTGATACAGATTGTGTCGGTGCCTGTGTTGGTATTTATTGAACAATATTCTCTCTCTTCAGATCTATCCCTCGGACCCAAACAACAGTACCTTCCCTCCGTCCCCGTCTACTCCCTCGGGCTCGCCTGAGGCTGTATCAGGTGAGTGCGTAGCTCAGGCCTCAAGGTCATCAGGCTTTCTGTATGTGGGAGGTTCCTGTTTTTGATGGCCACAATAAAATATTGTTGGTATTGTTTTCATCAACAATGGCTCTAAATGTCGCGTTGGCTCCATGTATTGGGTTTCAGAGCAAATATTTAGTGTTTTTCTACAATTTGGACTGTGTTTTTAACATGGATACAGAAACACTGTCGAGCTTATCTTTAGCCTGGAATGGTAAACTCTGTCTGTTTTGAACTTTTTAGATTGTCACACAAACATCACCTTTGTCGCTAAAGGCTTGTGCTCCAGTTTAAGAGTTATTGTGAATGAGGCCTTTTCTCTTTGTGTCCAGCTTCTGCTTCCCAGTGGACTCGGTCTTCAAGCCAAACCACTCCTTCCCCTAATTTTGAAGAGGCCATACAGCCCATGGTAAGACAACGTCTAATATTTGAGAGGTTTATTATATTGTTATATTGTTTAGTATATCGACTAGTTTATTTTAATATAATGTATTTCTGCCTAAAAACATGGCTCATTTGTGTTTATATTGCAGCATAATAAAATGGATGACCGCCTGGAGGAAGCTATCAACGTCCTTCAGCGTCATGCCAGTGGACAAGGGGGGCCCGGACTCAGTGAGATGCAGAACCTGCTTTCATCTGGATTAGGATTAGCCCAGGCCTTTGGAGGAACGTTAGGCCTCAGCAGCCGTCTGCCCGGACTGGTACAGAAACATCACACAACATATCAATTCATTTCATTTTTGGAGTCATTTGTAACTAAACAAGTTCCATTTTCTCTTGTTTTTGAAGGCAAGCAATCACCATGAAGACTCAGTCGGTCTGCCCTCTAGTGGTGGACTGCTGAATAGTCACCTTGGTCCTGCATCCATTCAGTCTTGTTCTCAACCTGAAAGTTTTACCAGTAAGAGCCGTTTTTGTGTGTTTTATTAATATTGGCTGATGTGCAGACTGTGTAACGATGGCCCTTCTCTGGCGGCAGGCCTGCCCGGTGGATCAAACCGCTCTGGCTCTGACATCAAACGAGAGAGGAAGGAAGATGATGATAATTGCTCTCTTACAGATAAGTCAGACGATGAGAAAAAGGACTACAAGAACCGCATTCGAACAAGGTAATGTATACTAGTTGGAACAATACTGTTGGATTAATGGGTTCTTAGACATTCATGTTAAAATAAGACTTTACTTTGATATATATATATAATTTTACTACAAGTGAGTGATGTCTTTGGACTGGTGCTGTTGTTGTCCTCATACTTTTTAACCTTTTTGGCTATTGGCTCTTCAGTAGCCTGGATGATGAGGACGAGGATGATGAAGATCTGCCAGTGGAGGTTAAGGCTGAGAGGGAAAAAGTGCGGCGAATGGCAAACAACACGCGCGAGCGGCTCCGCGTGCGCGACATCAACGAGGCTTTCAAGGAGCTCGGCCGCATGTGTCAGCTCCATCTAAACAACGAAAAACCCCAGACCAAACTGATCACTCTGCATCAGGCCGTAAACGTTATACTCAATCTGGAGCAGCAAGTTCGAGGTCAGTGGGCGTCCAGGACCAAAGGAAAAGAAGGGGGCAAACCTCTGAGCAAAAAACACCCACACAGCTTCACTTTTTAGTGTTTTAAAGTTAGTTTTTTCTTGATTCGTTAAATTGACTATGTAACATCAGAAAACCTCACCAAAATATAGTAGGTTTTGGCATCATAAGCAATAATAATAGCACTATATCTAATGAATCTGTGTGGTTGTTTTTACCTTAAGTGTCCACATACAGCACATTTATAAACAGGCTCTGTGTTGCCTTGTATTTCTTTCTGCCCTTTATATAACCATGTTTTCTTTAACTGATGTTGAGTCTGTTCACTATATTTACAGCTTTTGTCTCATCTCATGTAGTAAATACTTGTCTCTTCACCGTGCTTTGTGTTATTTTGACAGAGCTGCTGTAGCTGCTCTCATCTTTACTAACCTCACTAATGTACCGGAGTCTCTGTGTACTGCATGCCCCAGTCTTTCAGGCATTAATTGTTTTTGCTGTGCTGTTTCATTTCCCATTGCTTTTATTTCCCTTCCACAGATGGCAACAGTGATCTTCTCTCCTTGCATTCAAATAAATACATCGCCCGCTGCTGATGTATTTAACACAATGGCTTTCTCTTGTGGCTCTGTCTTTGTGCTGTACTTGGCAGAGGGTGCGCTTCCTTTCTCTTTCCCTCCCTCATAACTTCTGTCCTGTTGTATTTTTATGCCACCAACTTTCACCCTGGACCCCAATGACCACTGAGGTGAAATGAAACAATCATCTCCGCATTTTATTCATCTCAAGTTTGAACAATTTTTTTTTAAATTCCATTTTGCCCAATATCTTCAAATCAACGCCAAAGATTTATGCGTTCTTTCTTACCCAGAAGCCCACTCCACTGGAATTCTTCATCAACCTTTCTTAATCCTTCAAAAAAAAAAAAATCTAATTACTTCCCATTGGTCATAATCAGACAAAACTGCAAAACAATTACAGTAGCTTTAGTCAGACTTGTCATCTGGTTTTCAACCTCCTTTCTCCTAGCAGCAGCGTAGTCTCAGTGACTGATGAGAACCTGACTGCTGAGGAGAAGGAGCAAAGGGAACGAGATCGCCGCCTAGCGAACAATGCCAGGGAGCGAGTGCGTGTGCGCGACATAAACGAAGCCTTCAGAGCACTGGGCAGAATGGTTCAGGTCCATCTGCAGAGCGACAAGGCCCAAACCAAGCTGATCATTCTGCAGCAGGCCGTCCAGGTCATACTGGGCCTGGAGAAGCAGGTGCGAGGTAGGTCACTCCATAGAAGAAAGCCCCAATCTGTCTCCGATGAACATCTCAAAGCTCAACAAATTTTACTAAGTCATTTCCCCTCCTGAAGGTTTCACTTGTTTTACTTCCCCTTCAGCTTTCCTCTCTGTAAATAATGGGACTTGGAAAAGAGAGAGGAAGTGCCACTGCTTTTCTGCCAAGTTTTTCACCTACTTTTTAATTTTTTGGATTTCTGTTTTTAACATGCTTTTAGTTGTACACTCTTAAAACTTAACTTTTCTTGCTATTCTCATAAAGCTTTGCCCTCTGTTTTCCCTAGAGCGAAATCTGAACCCTAAGACTGCGTGCCTCAAAAGACGGGAAGAAGAGAAAGTCACGGGTGTAGACCCACAAATGCATCGAGGGACACACCAAGGTCTTGGAGGGGATGGACATATGTAATTCTCAGGTGAGATGAAGTTTACCAAAATAATAATGTTCATTACTCAATGCCTGTTATAATTTGGTCTTTTCTTTGTTATTTTTCAGCTCTGGTCGATCTTACAGTTGTGAAAATTTGTGGCCTTAATATATCATTAACATGCATCTCAGTGTGTGTTAATCAACTTTTACAAAACACACATACTGACAAAGCAGATGGCCACATTCCTTGTGGACTCAAATAAAACGTGTTTCTTCCGTTATCAACGAAGGACTAAGGTTTTGAGAAAAAGACAATGATGACATTCTGCAAATTACGTTGTTATAGTGTTTTTTGTTGATTAACATGTTGGGAGTAAATGTTACTTGGATCAATTGCTTATGTGAAAAAGTAAAGAAATATTTTGGATAATTTGATTTCCATTCCTAATTTAAAGTGTGGATTTTGATCAAGATAGCCGATATTCAATATGACTGAATTAACCTATAAAGTTGGTTTATTATATCCAGTCATGCTTGCAACTTTAAAAGACTGAGAAGGCAATCACAATGTTGTCTTTTTTTAGGTTAACTGTTGCGCTGGCTGTTTTGACTCATTATGCATGATTTATTTTGTACTGTGGATCCAGAGTCTTACCTCGAAACACCCTGTACATCTGTTAATGTCACTGCCATGCAAGTGGAAAAGAGAAATGGAGAGATACCCATCTTAGAAACAAACTTAAGCAAAGACTCTTGACAAATCGTGTGTCGAAAGTGATGTTGAGTCAGATGTATCAATGGATTTCCAAACTATCCCTCTGTGAGGCGTTTATTGGACTCCAGTGCAGACATCAACATTTCTGCCTCATCTTCACCGCCATCATGTCAGCATTGCCATATATAAATCCACTTTGTTTGGCACACTTCATGCAAGCTTCGTAACAATTATTTTGCCATTTAAAAACCAGCCCCAGTCTGCATTGATGAAAAGGGATCATAAGTTAATGTGCAACTATGTAATGAAGAGGACCTCTTCATTATAAACTATATGGACAATTTATTTAATTGCCATTGACTGACCATGTGGTGGATTTTGTGTTTTTTATTATACTTTTGGAACAATAGCCTGTATGAGAATCTTCCTTTTGTAAAAAAGAAAAAAAAAATGCTTTGTTTTGTTTTTTATTTGACTTTGTAAAATAATTTTGTCAAATTGCGTTTTTTTTTCCTCAAATGATTGTTTACATACACTGCCTCGAAATACATTCTGCCGCCAACAATGTCTTTGCAAAAATCATAAGAAACTTGCTTATTATGTAACTCCAATAACAAACAATTTCATTTGAGTTTACATTTTAAAAGTTGAATTGGGTTGCATGGCTGAATATGTTTTCAATGCATTGTAAGTGAACTCTCAGTAGAGACTCCAAGAACAAATGAGTTGCTCAGATTTGAATGTGGCATGATTACCTGGCTGTAACATCAAATGTTTTTTATTGGTATTTTAAACATTTTCATTAGCCAGCTAATTGAATCTTTGTGGTAAAACTAAGGCATAATCATTCTGTGTAAAAGGGAACACTCTTTGTTCTGTCCAGTGTGTAAACTCCCCCTTCATTGTTTTAATATAGTTTTGTGTAAATTAAGTTTGTTTTTTATTTCTACATGGAATTGGCAACAAGGGTGCAATATCTGCATAATCTGTGGCATACTGTAGCAACTGTATGTCATAACTTCATGAAGACAAACAAAACATCAGGGTGGCCTTAGTCTTTGTCCTGGTGTTGGATGTTTTTCATACAGATTACTCACCAGTGCCTACATATCTCTGTTACATTGTAGAAGATGTTGCATTTATATGTACTCCATTGATATCTGACAGTCTCCAGCTGTCTGAATGATGGAATTCACAATACTAACTCTGTGTTTTTAGTTCATCTTTAGATATTCACCTCTTGTCTCTTTCTCAGTATGATACTGAAAGATTTGCCCTAAATCTAGTGTATTCCTTGGCATCTGTTTTGTTACTATACAAGTTGTTCGATCAGCATTATCATTGTAAGCTGGCATTGCTTTGACAGTATTTGGCTTATCTTTATTTTGCCCAAATTTATTTTAATTCTGTTGTGATTTTACGTATCACTACTAAAGAGGTATACATACTTTTATGTAAACAGCTTTGGTTACCATTACTTCATGATGGATGCCTGCTGCAAATTAGTGTCCACTCATATTTGGGGACAACTTCTACAGGCTATGTCCTCAAAGTGCCTCCAGTTTCTTATTTTTTATATAAAGTAGTTATTGAGAGCTGTTGTGTATATACCAGTAATGTAGCAATAAATGTGCCATTTTTTTTTTCCAAATGTTTCGGTGTTATTTTTTGTTTTTACCTGAATCGTGTAAAGGTTACACGTTTTCATAGGACCATGTAACTATGGTCTTTATAATACAAAAAACATATTATTTCTATGTTCCAGACGTTTCATCTTTTACTTTGTAAGAACCGGATGTAGAGGTTTGCGCATGCGCTGTTCGCATTAACCATTGGAACCTTTTAGCATCAGCTGGTGTGTGTTGGCCAAAATGCTAAGTAAAGTCATAGGTTCGAAATATGTTTCCATCGCCAAGTCGTGGTAAGTTCTTCTATCTAATGTTTATTAAAAAGCAACGTCACTTTAAATACAATCAGGATTATTACCTGTGTGTGACTTCACTGGGCATGTCCTTACTTGTCGTTAGCTTTGTTTTAGCCATTAGCCCAAAGGTCACCACAGCAAAAAAAATAAAGTCAAGCTGAGGTTGTAAAAGTTATCTAGCTATTACTGATGTTCTATGTAACTCTGTGAGTCTAGTTTACACTGTGAAACTAACCTGTTAGATAGCCTACCCATTGTATAATATTGTATTGTATAATCATTGACAACTGTAGATTATTTATATCTGTTTACTTGGTTATTATTTCAGAGTGATGTATATGGCTTGAAATGATGTGTATACCTTATAATCCACATGGGTGAATTACCATTACATTGTGTCTAGGTGTCATATTGTCTAATACTAATGCTGTTACGCTACTAAATAATTATATCCTGTCAGTGCCAAAGGTTTTGACCTGGTCTTGTTCAGTCATAAACAAACTATAACTAAACTGGCTTCTACAAACAGGACACAGAGCATTTCAAAGGATCAAAGCTTTCTGTGTTAGTGGCGACCTCTGCTGCTTCTCATCAGGACCAAAACAAGCTAAAATAAAACTAAATTGGGAAAATGATTAAAGTTTCAATCCCAGTCCGATTGAAATCTTTCCTGATGATTATGCGATATGGACATTGCAGCATTACCTAATATTGTGGTGCTAGATTTTTTTGCATTAAACTGTGCAGCCTTAGTGAACATAGGATAATATTTTCTCATCCGTGACCTTTTAAATTACCATAATATCCACATTAGTAATATTTATTGCTGGCCGATACTTGGCTTTCCTGAAAACGAACACAGATTATAACAAAGAGTTATTTTCTTACTTTGTCAATTGCTGTAATAATCTGAATATGTTTATAATGGATCACATCCATCCCTCACAGGTCTAAACCGTAGTTGTATAAAAAATTGTCAATCTCAGCCAGCTGGAAGACTAGGGATTTTGCGATACATTGTGGGTTATTGCAATATGGCTATTGGTAATCTTTCTTGCAATACAGTTTTTTTTTTTTGCAATATATTGTGCAGCCCTAGTCCGTAATGGTTCTCAAAACTCTCAAAAAGACCAAGTTTTATGTCTGTGTCCATAGTTGTGATTAACTGGCTTTAAAGATAACAGATGTCTTGCTGAGTATCATTAATTATGTAAGGTTTTCTCAAAAGCTGTAAAGAAGACTGCCGTCTTCAAAGCAACTGCTAAAAGGGTCTCAAAACCCTGCCCAATGTATTTATACTGACAAAAAAGTGCATCAAAAAGAGTCTGTAGTGTACTAAGTCTGTTCTAAGAATTTACTGTTTCCATTTCTCACTTTTGTGAATGGAACATGAGTGGAGATTATTATTACGGTGGCATCTTATGTTTTGCAGGGCTCTGTATGACCACAAATACTGCTGCAAATGGGTCTTTGATAACTCTTGAGCACCACACTTCTGACTGTGTCTCAAATGGCCCTTTTGCATTGTGAGGAGAGAGTAACAGCATTTTTCACATTTCTGCAGTTTTTAACTTCCAATTGACTTTTTTTCTTTTTTCCTGTTGTAGAACAGGAAATGCAGTATTGGGGACTGTTTTAGCTGCCGCTTCAGAGCAGATACTTGGAGATGTCAGTGATAGCTTATATGGTACATTATAACTGATGTGAACAATGACCATTCCTGTCAGAGATATGTGCTACTTCTTTACAGTTCTCTTTCTAAAGATAACTGGCCAGTCGCCAAGCTAGTTGATTGTCTTTGAGTTTTTAGTTGTACCATGCACTTGGTGATGTGTTTATAATTTCCTCCCTATTTGTCTTCATACTAAAGTGTTAGTGACTGAGTGTGTAATGTGTATGTTGGGAAGGACTGGACGGGGGGAGACAGAAACCCTCTAATAGCACACGGTTTCGGTCGCTGCCTGGTGTTGTATTTCAAGAGGCAATGACATGAATATGAATTGTCTTTTGTGCACACTTGACTAATATGGTCTTTATAATCAACTTATTTTCTTTTTACCGTAAAACAATGTCTCTTCTATTTCCAGGATTCCCACTATGGCAGTATGGGGCACAGCTGGAGGTGTAGCGCTGGTCCACTTCACAGACTGGCGAATAATATTGGACTATGTTCCTTATGTCAATGGTAAATTTAAAAAGGATGAGTAAACACATAAAGGTTAGTAAAGACAAACAGAAGTGTTTTTTGTTTGTTTTTTTACTTTAAATCTAACACTTGACAACAGTGATGATGACAAGTTTTTGCCTTATTTTAAGGGGCGGAAGTACACGGCTTGAACATCTACATGGATGAGGTACAACTGCATCACGGACATCAAAGACCATACAGCATGTGATGTCAACTTGACTCAACGCTGATTCTTTGTCAACCTGAAACAGTGGGAGAATTAATTTATAGTGTCCTTTGAAATCTGCTGTTAATAATTCACATAATGTAATATTTATTTGTGTTTTATTATTTGTTTTGAAGTAAACTTGATGAAAGATGTTGGGCTTATGTTTATTTTTATTACATTGTGTCATATCCTTGTGCAATAATATATATTTATTAAGGCCATTAAAGCTGAAGAGTTCATTTTAGGGATTTCCATGGTCAAAATGATGGCACACATCGAACGAGTCAAATTAACTTTATTTTGTTGGACTAGATTCCAGCGGATGTAGACCGCGCATTGCTGTGTAAAAAGGCATGCGGAGGGATCGAGTGGGGGATGTCCCGCGGGGCCATTGAAGAGGGGCCGCACATAACAAAACAAAGTGCCTTGCTAACTTTACAAACTTGCGTCAAAAGGGCTCGTTCTTTGGGCCTGCACTGACTTTTAAGGAAACCACGGACAATGGAAAGAAAAAGGTATGCAGCAATGGACGTGTCGCGTATTTTTTTTTTTTTTTTTTTATCTTTGAAGTTGTCGCTACACGTACAAGTAGCCTAACCGTCTTTTGTTAGAACAGCATATATTATACCCACGTTCGGCGTGTATTACAGTATCCAAATGCAGAAGGCTACTTTGCACACGTGCTGAGCCCACATTGTGCTCCGTGTGTTTTGTGCGGACGGAATGGTGCGTGCAGTGAAACGCTCCTCGTGGACACCTAGCTACAGTTCCGCTAAACTTGTGCAGTGGCTTCTGGTCAGACTTGAGCGGTACAGTAGGCCTACAATGTATCTATGGGCCTACCTCGGGGACATCGGCATGCAACAAAAAGGGACAAATCGGAATTATTTCACAGCGATCTAAGAAACTAGAGGGGATCACGTGAGCAGTAGAGCACTCACTTAAACCTGTCAACAAAGGGTTTTAGAGCTCGTTCTGGGGTCTGGGGTTTCATTCAACAAGTACGAAGAAGCAACACACCCACTTTTACAAAATAATGGAGAATCAGCAGTCAATCAAGGGGTGGTACCGACCTTTGAGATGACTTCTGTTATGATATTGGGCGTTACAAATATAAATTGATTGATTGATTGATTGATTGATACTGTTCAGAAGGCGGTCCATCCAGTCTCCACCGTCTGTTGATAATCTCTACTTCTGCAAGGTGGTCACTGGCCACGAGAAAACTGATACATTACAACCCAGCTATGAGATCTGAGGAGAGGAGCTGTGTTCTTTTTCTTTTTTGTCTACTATTTGCAACACAAGAGCAGGCCATTCTTTAAACTCAATTGTAGGAAACTGCCAGGCCATCAGTATATTTGCATAATCCTTGTTTTATAATACAGGGGTAAGACTCATTGCTCGATAGCCACTTGGAAAACTGAAAAAAGCTTTCATTATAAAGCAATTGATCCAGGTTTTGTGGTCCTGTCACCGGTTGTGCATGTAATTCCAGTTCTGCACCAGTTTGTGCTACTGCAGACACTGTTATAAGTAAAAGGAGAGGCAAAGGCAGCCACTGAACACTCCATTCAAGCCCTTACAACATATAAATTTAAAATCTAAACAACAATGCTGTGTATGTATGTATGTATGTAGTCAACTTACAAATACAATATTTTGATTTTGCAGTGTGCCTGTGAAACATTTGAACAAGCCACAGTTCATCCATGGTTTAGGAGCTCCAGATACTGACAGCAGCGGCTATGTGGGGACAGGACGACTCCTTCACACCAAAACACAGCACTACAGGCAGCGAAATGCCTACAACACAACGCATTTGAAGGTGAGTGGTTGGAAAAGACAAGAAGGAGGACGGCATGGATATTTGGCTCAATTATTATGTCTAGATTGCAATGCTATTTTTAAAACTCATTTATTTTCTTTTTCGTTTCTTGGTTGAGATTTTTGTCTGATCTTTGTTTTACTCTCTGGAATCTAGAATGAGTTTATATTGAGGATAATGCATTAACCTCTTAAGCCCTGCTGTGTAAACATACACTCTGGAAGGCTTTAACAGCTTGTAAAATGTCTAAAATGTTCATATTGCTCTCAAATGATATGAATGTCTATGGGGATACTGTAGATGTGAAAATTTTCAAGAAAATCATAGTGGGCCTGAGTAATTGAGGTTGAAAGACAGAAAATATGAATTCCGCCTAAAAAAAAAAAACACATTACAGCAGGTCAGCAGCTTGTTTACTTTGTAAAGAAGCAAATAAACATCATAAATAGTAACTACAGCTAATTATTGACTTTTTACCAACTGTTTATCTCTGTAACAATAAATAATTGAAAAGTTATTGAGGTTTCGATTTAAAATAGTCTAGGCGGAATCCCATTATAATAAAAAAATTCAAATTTAATTTGTAATTGAAAATTTTAGATCCTATTTATATATTTGGTCATAAAATACAGTTTTTCCAAGAAAAAAAATTACACTTTTTAAAAAATAGATTAAAAT
>OMNZ01026486.1:2138-16511 GCA_900303255.1 Lesueurigobius sanzi | reverse complement strand
AAAAAAGGGAATCAACAAAAAAACTTGTAAAAAAAGCTCAAAGTAAATAAGTTTGTGTGGCTCAGGTTTAGTTTCAGTGGAAGAACGACATGAAAAAAGTCACCTAAAATTATTTTTAGTGATATTATCTCTGACTTTTTGTTGTCTCTCTAGTTGGCTAATTGTCTGTGAGGAACTCTAAAGCAGTGTTTCCCAACCAGGGGTACGGGGACCCCTGGGGGTACGCGAGAGGTTAGCAGGGGGTACTTGGAATCATTTTAGACAAAAAATAAGATGAAACAAATTGTATTTTTGATTATTATGGTCAACGAAAAGACATTTTAAAACATTTAACTGTAAAGAGTGAGATTTTGAGAGTATTTCGCATATTTTCCCTCATAAATTGGGAGTTTTTGGCATTCACTTTCTAACTAATCAACAAAACCATCGAAGCAGGGGGTACTCGGAGCAAAAATGAAAGGCCCAAGGGGTACATGAGACAAAAAAGGTTGGGAACCACTGCTCTAAAGGACCAGAGCTGATGGATATATTCACACAGAGGTTTGTTGTAAATATTACATGTTTCACCAAAAACAAAAATCAAAGCTCAAGTCAGACCTGCAGTTTGACCAGAAATACAAAATGGCGGCCCCCATTGCAACTTCCTGAATAAGGTGGATAGGCTCTTTAGGAAGTTGTGATGTCACGTGAACGCACCCTATTGTACATCCAAATGCAGCATCTATGCCCTTGTCATATTCCATTTAAACTTATCTCTGTCTTTATTTACCATTTTTTAATTAACTTGTAAAAAAAGAGCCAATCAAACTCCAGACTATTCTCCTGCCTCATGTCTGTTGCTGGATGCTTGTGTTGGCTTCAGATGGGTACATGCGCCGGGGGGTATAACTGTCTGGGATGTCGGCAGCACTTGTATTTATTAAACATGCTACTGTAGCGATTACACAAGCCCACTGTCACTTCCACTGTATGCAAAAACACATTTGCTTATAAAGGGAACTTCTAAAAATATCAGCGTGCCGGGGAATTTGCCTTTGGAGATATAGCCGGCTTTTGTCTCGGTCTCTGCTGGCCCAAAACGATATGGTCATACTGATCAATAGTCTCTGTTACACATGATATATTTCCCATGGCTCTGGCTGTCTGCTTTACTCCATCTGTCCCTGTCTGTGCGGCTCAGTCCACACACTCACACACACAAACGCACACACGCGCACACACACAAGTGACATGCCTGTTTATCAGAAGCAGCTCCGCATCCCCGGAGAGCCAGGAGTGGTTAGGCACAAATAGGGCTGCTGCTACCTTTTGAACTACGCCCATGCAAAAATGTTTGTTTAACTGCTGCTAAACTGAGTGCATAATGAATGTGTTCGGATGACCTTGATGCAGACAGAAAGGAGGCATCGAAGAATCCCAATTGGATTTATTAAAAGTGGATGTTTTTTTTTTTAAGAGGAAAAAAAGTTTGTCTGACAAAACAAAAGAAGAGGTTATTATATCATAATGTCATAATGTTATTTGCATTTGAATCAGAAATATTGTGTTTCAAGGATAAAAAGCTCCAGTCATTTGAATCAATGAAATCCAGTAAAAAATACAGGAATAAAGGCAGTCACAGAATAATGATTTTCTTTCTTACTTTGCAATTATCTTTGTAGCAGGTGGATTATTTCAATCTGGCAATAATTCAAATTTAAGATCAATAAACAAACACATAAATAAACTTGCTGAAGAAGGCTGTGTTGGCCACTTTGTGTGAGAGAACGAAACCACAGCGTGCCATGTTTTTAAAGCTTTCAAATTAATTTAGCTCCTTTTTATATAAAGATCCACTCAAAATGTTAATAAAGAATTCGATGAGTGAGGAGTTCGTTTTTCCATTCCATTTTAAATTTTTAAAAATCTTATTTAGTGTGCATAAGAGATGCTTGTATAGTTTATTTAGAGAGAGATGCTAAGATACATTACTATTACCTGTTTTACAAACTTATTTTTCTTCTTGAGGGCACATTTCCTGACTTTTTGCACCCCCCTGTGTGATCCTATCTTAAGAGCTGTTATAACAAGTTCATTTCCCATTGTGAGATCAATAAAGTATTATCTTATCTTATCTTATCTTATCCTTCCTTACATAAACAAATTTGCACTGTGGCAGTATGGATATAAAATAAGACTAAAGCGTATTCATCATTGTCGATATATGAAACCGTTTAAAGTTTATCTCTTGTTGTTGGCTAACAGATCATAAACAACTGGTTAAAACAATTTGTACAATCCAATCATTGATGCTCCTGGAAAAAAGAGAGGGAAAAGAGAATCTCAATGCCTGCCTGCTGTTTTTATGCAAACATGGGCACAAATTATTTTCGGCTCTGTGGCTTTTTACAAGGTCAACATTTTGTATTTTTGTCTTGAAATTACTTTCGAATATTGTCTCACTTTTGCCAAACAAATAAAACACAAGCGGACTCTCGCACTAACAGTAACTCAAGCAGAGTTGTGTTTAGTAATTAATGTGTTTTTTTTATTTTTTTTTTAATATGGCTCAGGTCCTTTTCACATTTTGACTGGCTCATAAAATATAGAAATTTGCCCCAGATGCAGTCTAGACACCAGTCGTTTACATGGGGGGACCAGCTGAACCGAATGTTATATGGGTCACTACACACCTGGCCCTTATATAAAATGCGTATGAAAATGAAGGCGGGGCTTGTATTATCATTGACAGCTACTGAATATTATGCATATTAGGGCTGCAGTTTTGGCGTAGGATTGGTTATAGTGAATTGTGGGTGTGTCTTTGTTTAAACAGATTGTAGCTATTCCCGCTCACCATTTTCTCTCCGAGCATTCTTATGTCTGAGATGAATATTGATCCTCATTTTTTTATGGCTTAAGGCTACCGTAAGTTGCATTCACTTCACGAAAGTAATGTCTGTTAATGTAGAGGTTTGCTAAACTTGGCAACAGTCTGACTGGGAAACGCATTGCCAACGTCGCCATTAATTTTACTCTGGGCTATTTTAGCAGAAAGCTGGTGTAAAAATAGTGTGTTAACAGGAAAGCTGAATTCGTCTGTCTCTTTTGCAGGTCTGCATGGTGTCAAAAGCACTGAGCTGTGAGGGAAAAGGCTCGCCACCAGAGCGTCTGGGCTCAGCAGGAAGTGCCACCATATTTACTTCCAGGTCAACCTCGGACGTCATGTGGGCCAGATGTCTGCTCTTTCTGTGCATCTTGATAGCTCCCATCGCCATAGGTAAGATAACATTCGTCACTGCACATAAATATATCTATCTAGTAGTTTCTGATGCCATTTTGTAGCTCCCAGACATTGATTTGAAATAAGTAGTTCGGGGATAAATAATCTGTCCAAATAAAAAGCTGATATACTGCACATGCTTTCCAACGATAATTATAAGTATATGTTTTATTGATTCAGCCCTCATTATTTATCTGGGTACTAAAAAAAACCTGCTATTGTGACTGTCTATGATTGACCAGGACCTTCAGCTGCACAGTTTTCTCAAAAACTCAGCAGTTTATCTGTATTACAAACCCCCCCCCCCCCCCCAGTATACTCTAGGGGGGGTATACTCTTTAACGCCTGAGGACTCTGATCGTTTATGTTCTGTTTCCCCTCCCTTTTATCACTATTGTCACCTTTAAAAAAAAAAAAAATGATCTGGGTACTAGAATGACACATATATAACTTCTCCAGACCTCCACCAAGGCGTTGGTTACTTCTCACAATGCTAAAAATAGTGCCCAGACCTAGATCTGCAAGTTCCCTTCCTATATCTGGGCTTGCAAACTACCACACATTTAACACTGCGGGTTGGTATAAAGTAGGACACAACTTGCCGAAGTGCTCATGAAATCACATGCAAAGAAGGACTTCAATTACTTACTTTACTGCAATGTCTGTTTCAAGCATCAGAAGCTGCCGCAGAAGTCAACCAGCTGAGATTCCTGTGGCTTCTATAAAAACGCAAACTTTTAAAATTCAGACTACTGTGACTGCTATTTCTTTTTATACCAGTCAGTCGTGCAGAGGCACATGTGCACATCTTCAAATAAAAGTGATGACTGTACAGCCTTATTCACAAAACAAACATGACACGCCGAAGTAAACACACGCACTGCCTCTCTTTGGCTCATCTGCATATCCGCCGTCTTACTGCCATGCGTTCTTTATATATATATATATTTCTACGCTCTTCTCGTTGGCTTCAAACACACTGAATACGTGCACATGCGCTCCCAGTGGGGTGTCTGCGTGCTCCTCTCTCTCCCTCCTGTGGCTCGAGGCTTTGAAGAGTCCTAGAGGGAGCTGTGGCCCACTTGGACTTAATCCTATTAATGGCTCCCGTCAATCATGCAACACATACTTCCAGCACATCATATAATTCAACAGTGGAGCAATACTCCGCACACCTATAACTAACACACAGAGGCAATCGCAGGCAGGTAAGCGGCACGCGAGCTGCAGTCACAGGTATTTGCATCAATGTCAAAGGAGTAAGACGACATATGCAAATAGGGGCTGTTTATACTTTGCAAGGGATTAGCTGAAACAAAGGCAGTGTTGCTGGAGGACACACAAGAAGCAAAATACTCAATCTTCCACCATTGAGCCCGTTTATTCCAGGGCTATGCGGATATGAATAAAAGAAAAGTGGGAGAGCATAAATAGTTCATCAAAGACGGATGATTTATTTGTCTTAACCTGGCTGAATAGATGGGATTAGCATGTTAGCATTTTTACGGCCTTTTATTATTCAGTCAACGGGGATCTCAAATGAACCCAGGCTAAAAGCTGGATTTTTTAGGCGAAGTATTAAATCTTAGTTTTATTTATACAACCCAATAAGACTCCACAGGGCTTTATGGGCTATAGGATTTATTGCACTTGCAGGCTTTTGACACCTGGTTCGCATCATGAGAAAAGCACCCAAAACCAAGGAAATAAAAAGGCTCCAGAAAGCATGTTCGCAGTATAGTCTACTGTAAAGAGATATACCTCCACCAAGGCTTTGTCACTATTTAGCAATGATGAAGATATAGGGCTCAACACTGTTATGTTTAGGTTATTATAGAAGTTGCTTAGCAGTGAGATAAGATAAGATAAGACTTTATTGAATCAGAATCAGAATAGTCTTTATTTTCTTCGGTGTACCTGTGCAACATGGAACATAAACTTGTAATAATGATAAATAATATGGAACTATGGGAAAAAATATAGGCATTACAAAACTACAAGGGCAAATTTATCTCACAATGGAGATGTACTTGTTACAACAGTTCTTAAGTTCACACAGGGGGGTGCAAAAAAGGAAATGTGCCATGAAGAAAATAGTAATGGTAGTAATAGTAATAGTAGAATAGAATAAAATAAATGTCTCTTAGCACCTATCTATCTAATAAACTGTATAAACATCTCTTATGTGTACACTAAATAAAATAAACTCTAAGTAGCAAGAGAAACATATCAAAACAACGACGGGGATTGAACAGGATGTGAATACACAGAGCATACATATTTTAAAAAGACAAGAAGCGCAAGGTGAACATAAATACTGTATATTCTCGAAATGTAGCTGCCCAAATGTAGTTGGAAGTAAATCATTTCTAACGTCATACCCCATTTACTTTTGGTAGCTATTGTTTCAAGGGTAAATGCTCTGTTTCGATGACAATGTACAATGGCATACAGTGCTACTTAAAGGTACACTCACTCATTTTGAATTATACTATTGCCAGCAAAAACAAAATATGTTCCCAATCATCAGACACATATGGATTTAGATGGAGAAGTATTTCAATCTCATATTTGGCTGCCTTTAGTCTCCATCTTTCAACTATAAAAAAATATCTGGAATTAACTAAATGCTTGTATTTTATTCTATTCATTGGGTGAAATGTTACACAGTGTACTTTTTAATATATATCTCTAAATTACACCGCTGTCCAAGCGTGTGGAATATAATTATTGGCTCTTAACTTGCCTTTCTTCATTCATTTTGCAAACGGACAAACGGTTTTATCAACCAAACATGCCTGCAAACATTGTCCTTGTTTCAGCAACCGACACCTTAATAGGACTTACCAAAAAATGAAGACACAGTGTTTGCAATGGACAGGGCAAGTGAAGAGAGCTGAACAGAGAAGTCTATCATCTGGGGAATGGGCGAGCAGTCAGGGGAGGTCAAGGACAGGCAGTGATCCAGTCCATCGCATTCTGGATAAAGAGGAAGGAGGCAAGCCAATAAGCTGGGAGTACAAGCGAAAACCAAGACGGGTTAGAACTGATGTAATGGATATGATCCTGATGGTGGACAAACTTTATAGACTTCAATGAAGTACATTATATGAAGGTGGTTAAATATATGCTAATAACAGTTGTCAGCAGTCATGATTTATGCTAAATGGGAGAGAGTTTGAAAGCTTGTGGTTGCATCAACAAAATGTAAGATGGACTCATGTTTACTGAAGATTAAGGAACTTTTGCAAGCATTTAGATACTTATCCATATCAGAAGTCATATACTGTATGTAGACTAGTTTAAGTGACTCAAATCCAGCATATTGATCTAAATTTGAGATGTTTTGACTGTTATGATTTACTTGACTTGTTCTGGGATATTTCTGATTTGTTTCAATACATTTCTTTTTATTTCAAGGGGGGTAAGAACATTAGTCTTGTCCTGTTGGGAGATTTATTTTCATATTTCAAGTGAGATGAGTCAGAAATGTCATAAAATAAGCCAAATACCGTAATGTCCGGCCTATTGAGTCAATAAATCAATCAATCTTTGCTTATAGGGTGCTTTTCATACAAGAATGTAACACAAAGCGCTTTACAACACGGCACTAATCCCCCTTCCCCATTCAACCCCCCGACTCCCACAGACACTCCGTCACACAAAGTGAAAAGGCACACAATGACCCCCACGCACCCGGCTAATACGCATACCAACGCATACCAAGAATGATTCCCTCTCGCCCGCCCACCCAAGCAGGCCCTCGGGCAACCAGCGACCCACTAGGCCATGTCCCAAAATGAACAAAAAAGGAACAGATTGAAGCGTAAAATGTAGCTCCAGAGCAGACCTAGCAGTTGTTCATGCAGTCTCTAGGCTGACCAGAGGCTCACGGATCAGATCGTTCCTCGGATCGGAGTCACGGATCATTTTTCAGATCAGCAAAAACTAGGTTCATCGTGAGGCTATAAACGAGGCCAGGTGAGTGCGCCTGAATACTGTATAAGCCACACCATCCAAATTTAAAAAGAAAAAAGTTCATAAATAGACCGCACCTGTCTATAAGCTGCAGGTGTCCATGTTGTAATATGGGTTGGGTATTAGAGACCTGCCCGCTCCCGACAGTCCCTCACCGCTTCACCGGCTCCCAATAGTCCCTGCCCGCTCCACGACTGACCGCAGAGAGATTCCCATGGGACCTCTCCTCCGTCCTGTCCTCGCCGCACACACACAAACACAGTGCGCACAGCCGACCACTGTGCGCACTGTGAACCACGTTAACGGCTCACTGCAGCTCTGGTTTGGGTAGGCTAAATAAAATCCAGGCATTCCACGCATGGAACAGCCATGGGCATTTCGCCCCAGAGGGTAAACACGTGCTTTTCCTGCTAGAGCGCCCCTAGTGGCCATCAGCCCGTAAAAATATTTAAATAAGCCGCAGTGTTCATAGCATGTGAAAAAAAGTAGCGGCAGGCCAGAAATTACGATAATCCAGATGACACAAGTAATGTCTAATCTAGTGCAAACTAGTCAAAACAAGATTAATATTCTAAAATCAAGTAAGTTACATTTTTTAATATTTTTTGTTTTTTGCGGTGTAGCTGCACATTGGCCGTTAAGTGGCACACAAATATGCTTTGGTATAGAATACAAGCTCTAAAAGGACCTACATTATGCAAAATCAACCTTCCGTACCCATTACGTCAGCCCAAACTCCAATGTACATCACAGAGTATTCCATGAAGTTTCTGAGTTCTGATGTTTGCGATCTCAACCATTGCCAAAGAATTCTCAAAAAATACCAGCGGTCTAAGAACAGAGCCCTGCAGTGCGTGTCGGCTGAGAAGTCACTTGTTGTGGGTTCCTTAAGCGGAGGGCGTGCAAGAGTTAAGAAGGGTGCGTGTGGGTTAAAAAAGATTTTGCTATTATTTTTAGAGGAAAAGGGGTCTTTTGATGTCTCATACGAAAGGATTAACTACGGAATTCCTGGAAACTTTCTAAAACTACAAACTCACCTTGTACTATTTGTTCTATTCTACTAAAATGGTTTTGTTTTGATCATCACCATTATTCATTTCCACAATAAATATTGAAGGCCGATTGTTTTTTTTGTATTTATATTTTATTGTGTTTTCAAAGAATGTCTTTTCAGTATTTGTGCATCATTTACAACAACACCCACCCTAAATGTCCCCCACATGGGTCTAATTTCACAATACCTCTTACACTTTACAGCATTGAGATATTAAACAGCTCTGAGATATTTGAAGGCTGATTTTGATCATTTCAGATTTCTCAGCAGAGACTTGAGGGGGATAAAAATTGTATTAAGTGCATTATTAAGTTTGGTGTCTGTTGTGATGGAGTAGTTTGATACAACCATTATTCTATGGATTGCATTCACTATTTGCATAACATTGCCCAAAATGGCTACTGAGGACTTTTCTGAAAGGTCTATACATATGCAGTCGATAGCTTGGTGGTTAAGGCTGCAGCACTTGGTCTGTCCTCAACTTTTTTGGTTTGAGTCCTGGCTCCAACAATGTGCTGAATATCTCTCCCTTCTCTTCATTGCCTGTCATGTTGAAACTGAGAAAAGGCATGCTTACAGTCAGAAATACACATCAGTATGTAGTTTTATATTGTAACAAAAAAGCAAATGAACGGCGTAGTTCAAAGAAATTCGGGGTGAGACAGCACTCAATGGATTTGCTGGCTAAGAATCCTGAGCACACACGCTATCTTCTTCACAAAACTTCTTTTACATTTTTCTCCCAGTTTGCCATCTTCAATCTGTGACCCCCTGAATGGCTAAACATTTTGGCAGTTCAAGTGAGAGATCGCCTTTTAAATCTCTCTCCTCTTCCTCTCTCACCAGCATCTCCCCTTCTTCTCTCCGACTTTCCACCTCTTTCGCCACTCTCTTGTTCTTGGCCCAAATGTAAAAATCAATATCCTTTTGTTTCAGCCCCTGAGGCAATGAGAGAGTCTGAATAAGACTGTCTGTACTGTCTGGGACGGCCAACTTTCTGTCACCACTGACACAACTAATGACGGACACGTGGACACGCATGGCTCACATTGAGATCGCATGTGTTCAACTTCTTACAGCCAAACGACGGAGGCGCATGTGTGTGCTGTGTGACATAAGCTAAATTATTGTTACCTAGGCCAGTGTTCCCCAACCAGGGGTACGCAAGAGGTTAGCAGGGGGTACTTGGAATAATTTCAGATTAAAAAAATAAGATGAAACAAATTGTATTTTTGATTATTATGGTCAAAGAAAATATATTTTAAAACATTTAACTGTCCTGCTGGGTCTGTTGCCAAAGGACTTGTTCTAAAGAAAAGACAGAACTTCTTTTACCAGCGCTGGCCCAGGTGGTTGGACTATAATCAGAGGCAGGCTACCCCCCTTTACCCCTTTACCCGTTTTGTTCGGTCTTCCTCTTTGTATTGTTGTTATAAGTTTAAAAATAACAACAACAAAAAAGTATTAAAAAAACAAGCAAACATTTAACTGTAAACAGTTTGTGTAGGTTCTTCTAACTACAGAGTACAGATGAAAACTGAAGAATTTTTGGCTACGATTTAACTGTAAAGAGTGAGATTTTGAGAGTAGTTGGCTGTCTTTTACCTGATAAATTTGAGTTTTTGTCATTCACTTCCTAACTAATCAACAAAACCATCGAAGCAGGGGGTACTCTGAGGAAAAAATGAAAGACCCAAGGGGTATGTGAGACAAAAAAAGGTTGGGAACCACTGACCTAGGCGATCTCTATATCTTGCTGCTGTTTGCTCTGGCTGTATTATACATATTTAAAGAAAATGCATCAGCAGTGTATGGGTTTTCTTTGTTAGTATGAGACTTGCAAACAGAGACTTGATAAACAGAGCAAAATTCTGCTTATTCCAAAGAAAAGTGTTAAGATTTGATTTTATGAGTCATGGGCTCCATCTGAAGCTCCAAGGAACATTTTGTGCACTTTGTACACTTTGTTGTTAAAATTATACCAACAACAGCACAACTTTATGTAGCTTCTTCAAAAAACAAAGGTCTTCTTTTGAACTGAGCCACACTTTCTTTATACTCGGCCCTGCAAGGCATAGACATCCGACATCTGATCTTAAAGCCAGTCTAGACAGATGCCTTACAATAACTGCTATGTATTGATCTGCTCACGCTTCAATCAACTCCCTGTTCAAAATTGACATTCATGTTCACCAAGTTGGATATGATGTGGCCATGGGAAAACTAATCATATTAGTGCTACCTGACCCACTGCCCTCAGCGCTCCTTACAAGCACAAAACACATGGAGACAACCAAGCCCATCTTCTCAAAGAGGGCCCAGGGTGTAATTATAGCCTGCAGTCATTTAAAAGTGTGTGTGTTTATCCGTTCTCCGTAAATGTCACTTATATACCAGCCTTATCTCTGAGCTAGTGCTTGCCATTATCAATGTGACGCCCAGGGGTGCAAAAATTTGTCCACCCTGTTTGGTACATGCCGTCACCCGGAGCCATTTTAATCTGTGTGTGTGTGTGTGTGTGTGTGTGTGAAGGACAGCGTTAGAGCAGAGAGCCCGGAGTGTCACCGAGCTCATTCAGATTCACCGCTGCATCCGTGTAACCATGACGCTCCTCCAGCCAATGAGCCAGGCCGGAGGAGGGAGGGATGGGGTTGCCATGGTTACACGGACGGGGGAGAACAGGGAAGGTTGATTTTTTTTTATTTTTATTTCCTTTTTTCCTGCCTCTCTTTTTGCAGCGATGTAAGGTATGTGTTTTGAAATGCGCCTGTGTGTGCCGTTTACAAGTCGGTGCTTAAAGGAGCCTATAGATATACGGTATAAACATGTTAAGTTCTGTACTGCAGTATTACTTAGTCCCTGTATTACGGCAAGTTGTCAAAACTAAATGAAATCAAAATAAAAGGCAGGAAAAATCTAAATCAGGACTGGTATATATATATTTTTTTCCATTAATTTGCATGACTCTGGTTGGAACTTAATATAACCAAATAAAATAAATCTAACCTGAATAGCGCTGTATCTTCAATGTACAGTTGTGGCCAAAAGTTTACATACCCATTTTTCATAGAATATGGATGAATTTTGAAATCATAAACAAACAGAAACTACTCAAATGTTCCTGATCTAACGCTTACATGACCTTCAACAACTGCCAGGAAAATTGTTCAGGACCAAAGAAAAACTCAGTTCAGCTGAAATACAGGACTCTCTGACAAACTTTTGACATTTGGCTAGTTTCTCTATTTGAAAAACGTAAACAAACAGGTTTTTGTGTTATCATTCATATCCTATGAAATGCATAAGTTTACATACCCTGACATTCGGCCAGGGTGTGTAAACTTCTGAGCACATATGTAGCTACCAAACAGTGCCCATACAGCACAAATAAGCAGTCAGCTGATCCCTTCGGTGTCGGGGGAAGATCTCTGCAGCACACAGGGGGCAGCGCACTATGGAGCACCAGATAACAACAGGCACAACAAGCGAAATCCCAGGGACAAAGCAGCACCACGCCTCTCAGTATAAGCTAGTGAGCGTAAACCGTAAACAGCAGTCCAATAGTTCACTTTGTTCGACTGTAAGGCGTGTTGTAGGGAGCAAGACTATTGGACAATAGTATGCCCTTGAGGTGAAGGTGAAGCATGAAGGTGTAATGAAAAAAAAAAAATAAAAAATCAATAACTGATTAATAGTTGCCATAATAATTTGTTTTCATTTATTTATTTACTGAAGAATGAATCTTCAGTAAAGACTCTATATTAATCTTTTAATTGTTGATATACTGTATATAGGCATTGATACAGTATATAGACCTTATGTTTATATATGATAAAATATTTACTGAAGGCTTCACTGAAAAAATAACCATCCTATATTAGATAAACAACGTAAAATTGGTTTATCTTTATCTTATCTTGAATTTGAATTGGTTTGTAAAGAAATAGTACTTTCATAATAAATAAGTTTTACAAAGTTCCAACACTTCTCTAAAACAGGAAACAAGGGATCACCAAAGATACACTCGTGAACTGTTGTATTTCTTCTTTCTTGTCGTGGAGTGTGATGCTGTTGGAATCTGATGGAACAGTATTTCTTGGCTCTGAACGCCTCATCTGCTGCAGACTTCCTTTGTACAAAGTGCCAGATTGGGAGTGCGCAGGGTGCTAAGTCAAGGGCGTGTTTTCCATCCTCCGAAAGGCCTCATTAATAAGTTTTGTCATGCAGAAAGTAGAACATAATAATATGATGCACAGTGTGTGTGCATGTCATTGAGATTATTATAAGTTGTTCAATAAGTGCATCAAGATTTGTTTTCATTTTTGGAACACTGCAAAATTACACAAAATTAGCAGAAAAATGTCAATGAACCAAGGAAATATGAGTGTAAAAATCTTGTTGCTTGGACTCCAACCACAAGGGGTCAGTATAGGTACAAAGTTGTATGGGTTGCATTTTTTTGTGTGTTTTTAATCAGTTTTGCACCTTTCTTAGATAAGGTCCTATCTCACCGGCCTGGAGACTAGTCTCTGCGAAGTCCCTGGGTCTCCAGGGAGTTGCAGTTGACTAGTTGGAGACTTTTTCAAGTCTCCATCGGGTCTCGGATAGGTCTCAATTCAGTTGCGGAGACTTCGTGGAGACTTATTTTGTCTGTGACCAGGGAGACCTGTCAATGAGGTCTCTGAGAAGTCTCTGAGCCGTCTCGGAGACTTCGCCGCAACTGAATTGAGACCTCTCTGAGACCTGATGGAGACTTGAAAAAGCCAAACATGTTAGAGTTTCCTCGGAGACGTCGGAGAAGTCTACCCCAGGTTGTGAACTAGTCTCAATGGGAGGTGGGATGGCTCTTTAGTCTCGAAAGTCTCCGGGAAGTCTCCGCCGGTGAGATACTACCCTAGTCTTCATTAGTGTAAAGCCAATTTAACATTTTCCTGTCTTCACTGCCCTCGCCTCATATGTACACTGTGTATATCCATAAGTTGGGTGCTTTAATAACAAACAGTCATAAATTGATTGATTGTGTGTGTCCAGTCCACAGCCGCGCCCCTATTCCGATGGCGGTGGTGCGGAGGGAACTGTCATGCGAATCGTACCCCATCGAGCTGCGCTGCCCGGGCACCGACGTCATCATGATTGAGAGCGCCAACTATGGGCGAACTGACGACAAGATCTGCGACTCGGACCCCGCACAGATGGAGAACACGCGCTGCTACCTGCCGGACGCATACAAGATCATGTCACTCAGGTACGGAAGGGGTCAAATTGTGATGAGAGTTATGGTGGATTTATTCATCTTTATGATAAAAGAATGGCATTTTGAAATGTTTACCCAGATTTTGCATGTTAACTATTAGGTTTAGTGTTTAATGGACACTGTATAAGGATACTAACCT
Source organism: Lesueurigobius sanzi (assembly GCA_900303255.1). Classification (NCBI taxonomy): domain Eukaryota; kingdom Metazoa; phylum Chordata; class Actinopteri; order Gobiiformes; family Gobiidae; genus Lesueurigobius; species Lesueurigobius sanzi. The sequence continues at coordinate 2,824 of OMNZ01026486.1, read as the reverse complement.
GGCATGTGCCAGATTGATATGCGTAGCACTCTGATTTAAGTTCTACACAATCTGGGAAGGCTCTCGTCCAATCCACTCATGAAAGGGAGGGACCGTCACAGCAATACTTCAAGGTAATTGGGTGAAACACCCGTTAGCACCCGCCTACCGTACCTTTGCAGATTCCAGTCTTTCAAGATGTATTTTCCAGAGTTTGTGAAATCACAAATCTCATACATCTTGCAGTGCAAGGTTACTAGGATACATATCATATTGTGAAATTGTTGGCTAGGGGTGGGAACCGATATGATATGCGATACATGGCTCACGATAACCTCACAATTTGCTGATACTGCAATTATCGATATATTGCTCATAATAACACATAACTACACGCTCCATATTTGTTTATGAGTTATATTTGTTTTCATAAACATGGTTTAACTGATCACATTTACATTTAAATACACAACCATATACCTGTCCTGTTTCTAAAACGTAGAAATGAACCACAAGTTAATCTAATGTATAATTATTGAAACACTTTCACTAAACATTAAAAGCTGTTTATTTGTGTGACAGTGTTTGGTCCAAGTTCTTAAAATGATAGTGCTGCCCTCTACTGTCCTGGGTGAATTATTGACCATTACTGGCCTCAATTTAGTGTGAAAGCAGTGGAGCACTGCAGCCTCATTAATATTCATGAC
>OMNZ01026483.1:0-15580 GCA_900303255.1 Lesueurigobius sanzi | reverse complement strand
TCAATAAAAATAAATAAAACAAGTCCATTTTGATAAAATAAAATAAAAACTAGTATTTTTTATTATAGTACAGCTATAGTTTGACAAGTAATTTCACAAATAATTGTGATTAACTGCAATTAATTGCTGGATTTATTTAATCGCGATTAATTTTCTGCAGATTTGCGATTAATTAGTTAATTTTTTTTAATCGATTCCCAGCCCTATTTAATACATTTTGGATAAGGCTGTAACATAACAAAATGTGGAAAGGGGGTTAATACATTCAGAATGCACTGTATATTAATTTCAATGGTTTGCGTTTAATCCAACATATTCCTACATATTTAATCCCCTGCTTGCATCGTTCCATTCCTATCCAAACAGTCCACATTGCCAGAGTCAGCCACCCACAGCCACAAACACAGTGTCATGTGGCAGCACTTGATAGGAGCTTAAGTGAAAGAACACAGGCTTGTTTTAACTGCAGCAGAGGCGGCGGACATCTTGAATCAATAAGTGCGCCCCGGGCCGACAGTGTGACAGGCTACTTAGAGGGCACAGATGTTAGACAGTGGTGCTAACACTTCCAGACACATACAAGGACTTCCAGAGCACATTAATAATAAATGGGATGTCCCCACCGCAGGTACAGGTAACCTTGAGAGGAGAAAAGTGGACAACAAACTGTAGAGTAAGATCTGATCTAAGATGCGCGGTCGATAAGAAGAGACAGAGAAAACAGAGACAAGAGTGGTGGCAAACAGACCAACAGCAGATTGATAGGACATGTGTGAAGTTGCCATGGTGATGCAGGACTATGTACAAAAGGGGGGTGAAGGAAGGTCATACCTGGTGCCGGGACGGAGGAAGGAACAGGTGCTCCCTTTGGTCCAGCCGCAGTACGGATCTCTGGAGGCTATACAGCTCCTGCACGGAAACAGATCCATGATATTATTTCTGACAAGGATTTTTGTGTCAAGAACAAAACTGTGTTGTGTTGTAGCCTTTAAAAATATACTGCAAGATATTTCAGACACATATATATAGAGTAAAAGACAACATAGCATACAGTATATAATGTGTGTTTTGGGATAAAGAAAAAAAAAAAGAGTTGTGAGTGGGTTCTCCTCAGACCTGGGAGTACCCAAACATGAGGCTTAGGTCGTTTTCACACTGCCACTAGTGAGGTCGACCTAAAGGGGCTGTCGACCCCAGAGCAGCACTTTAAGGTCTGTGTGAATCCAGCCCCACTTTAGACCAGTCTAACCACCAAACAGGTGGTCTCAGCCGCACTATCTCTGACTCTGCACCGACCCAGATGTGGTGGTATCAATTTCATTTCTTTCATGTCTTCTACATGTAATATTCTATATTCTACCTCATCTGCGCTGCAGGACGAGACGTTTGGAACATGCGTCTGACGAGACAAAATTGGATCAACTTTATCGAGGTACATCTCTCTCCCCCTCTCTGTGCACTAAAGCCTCCCCGTTTTAAGGGCATTTCTTTCACACACATCACGTTTCTCCTCTGTCAGAGGCATCAGCGAGAGAGAAATGACCCCGTGTAAGCTCACACCTGCATGTCACCGTATTGACAGGGCAGTGATCGTTGTCATGAGGATGAGTTACGTGAACAGAACATGTGAACACGACTGAACTAAAGCTGAAGGAAAAGCAGCTCAAACTAGATCTCGGGTCGACCCATGAACCGCTCCAACATGAGTGAAAACCACCTGAAACACATGAGGTTCTCCTTCAAATGCTTTATTTTGACAAACCACTGCATAAATAGCATTGTGTCAAGAATGATGGGCGTTTATTGATGTTTTCTAGTTTAACAAAAGTTTTTATAGTTTGTAATGTTCCGTAGTGTAGCATTGATTGAAATAATATACAGTATATTCAATTTGAACAGACAGGTTTAAAGTGGATTCATTATTTTAATCAGGGGAATCATACTTTTGAAACTTGATTATGATTAACCACAGTAATTATTATATTGATTATTAATATAAGTCCAACATAAAGCAAACTAATTTAAAGCATTTGCTCTCATTTCATGAACATAGTCGTTTTCAACTCATAAAGCTGTGTAAAAAGGCCAACTGCTACAATTTGTCATTTGCAATGCAAGTCTAGGCCCTGTGTAGATTAACATAACCAAACACCACTTTGTTTGGAGTGTGTGCGGTCAAAACATATGATGCGATTAATTTCCGATGAATCCATGATTAATGCATTAATTATTCTTGGATTGCTAACTTTGACAGCCCGAATTAAAATACACCGCTCACATCCAGACTTTCAACAACAAAATGCGTCTCTTCATCCATATTCATTTGCCTGTAATAAACACAATATATGCATACTGTGTATAAATGATTAAGCTGTTAAACCCTAGGCTCATTATACAGTGTTATATTGGAGCGCGGCTGGATCTGTGACCCCAGCGCTGGCCCACACACAAATCTGCACAGAGGTGTTTAACAATCACAATCCTCTGACAGTGAATGACTCGCGGCAACGTAAATGATCCTGTTCTATAAGTAGTTGCTGATCGATGAGAGAAAACAAGACTGTGAGCTTCTTCATAACGCACTGTGGGTTTAAATGATGCTTATGTTGAATGATTTACGTGGGCACGGGATCGGACGGGGTCAATCTGTGGCCGACTACACCCACAGGCCGAGAACTTCCAAACATCTTAATCATTATGTTATGAGAGTACAGGCGTCATGTGAACAAACTGCATGTTAGAGGTGATGACTGCACAGAGCCACGTACTGTGTGGAATAGTTGATAATTGAACTTTTACACTGCTAAAATGTGTGTCGTAATAAGTTTAAATGAGTCAAGTCAATTTGATTTGATTTGGAGTAATTCTGATTTATGTCAAGCAAAAGTCAAGGAGCGGAATAAATGTTAAAATGTTAAGTGCAATATTTATTATTTTATTATTTTAAGTGTGAAAATACTTGTCCCATTGGTAGATCATTTTACTTACCTGCTCAAATGAAGAGTAAATATACTTTTTAACTCACATATTGCAGTGTAGATCTGTGGGTGAACGCTTCAACTATAACTAACTGAGCCTCTTTCAAAGTGATACAAGCATAAAAAATACTAATGCTAAAACAGTACCGTACAATCACGAGTTTGATTTGACTACACTGTAAAAAGTAACCTATAAATACAGTTTTATTGAAATAGTACATTTGCCCTTGATTTTAAAGGTTAATTTTAAGGAATCTGCCAATGGGGTAAGTTTTTAACACTTTAATCAAGACAAAAACATCAACAACAATCTATTTCAAGTAAATTAAGATTTATTAACTCATTAGGAGTGTGATCCTTTTTCTTAAAGGATCTCATCACATTGGCAGATTTCTTAACATTAGATATTCAAATCAACAGCACATGAACTTATTTGGATTCCCCAGGGCAATTAATGTTCTCTCATTGTTTGTTTAACCAACCTTTTTTCCCTGTGAAGCCCTGCGAGGCGATGCTATTATATTGTTATTTTGGGCTATACAAAAATGAATTGAATTGAACTTATTTCTGTATAACATTTACTATTAGAATTACTGCAATCAGTTCACAAAGCCACTATTACAATCACTGACGACAAACAGTTTTCTATAAAAATGTACAATTGTGTGAGAAAATGAAAAGTGTCTGACTTCCTTTCAGCCACTGCCTTCTGCATGGATTAAATAAACAAATGATAATATCAAGCATTTGTCCAAAGCCTTTTGACCATTAACGTTATTAAATGCAAGGCTATAAATGATGTACTTATCAGGCATTGGCTGATCGTACTTAGTTAATGTACTGTGAAGTACACGCTTGTTTGGTTCAGCAGGTCCAGTGCACACGCCGTGTACAGTTATCTGTGGATGTGCAGAGATACTAATACACAGGAATCAGCGATGTCTGGATGTATCTGTATTTAAGCTTAATTGCACATATTACACATACACAATAACAGTTTATTCACATTGTTGTACATTGATTACTAAATGAATAAAATGATGTTCATTGTAAGAGTTTGAGTCGTTTGGTTTTCTGTGACAACATCTGTCTCATCTGACACTTTTGTTTTTGAGCACAACCTTTGGCAAATGCAAAGCTTCCTTTGAAATGTTGATGTTGTTAGCTTAACAATGAAATAAACCACAGTCACTCTATAAAATAGTGTGGAAAAGTAGGCTGCACATAAGCTACAGAGCAATGCACCTGTGCAAATTTTAGTTCAATGCACAGTGGTTTATCACATAATCCAAAATCATTACAGTGAGACAAGGCTTTTATTTTAATTCACCCGAGACAGACACCTAGAGCGATAGTTGGAAATAAAACATCAATTTCACTGCCATGCAACATTTGACTCATTGTGATGAGAAAATGGTTCACTTATAATACTCTGACAGCATGATGAAACAAATGCATTTAAGTACATTTAGTGGGACTAAAGTCATCAGTGACTGCTGTTCTAGTTTAATGATTGACAAAGATGTATTATTGTTTAATTCTCAGATACTAATTTGGTGCTTTGTTGCATGGTTCCTACCACCTCCATCAAGGGCTCAGTCTCTGTAATGTTCAGTGTTGTTTTATTGTTGTAGAAAAGATTGTGTTCAGCAGCTCTTGTCCCAAGGCAGATGTTCACTCTGTCTTGCTAAAGGAGGCTAAGGCACCAGATGGCTGTGACTGGTCATCTCACTTATGATTATGCCCATAATGCAGTTGTAACTGCAGGCTCACCTCATACAGCGGGAGTGGAGCTGGCAGCGTGCCACTGGGACCCGGACCACACAGGAGGGGAAGGCCAGCAGCAGAGTGTGGCTGGCTCTGTCCAGAGTGAGAGACAACAGCTGGCGGGCCGCAGGAGAGTCCTCCGCACACCTACATGAAGAGAAGAAGCGTTAGTCAGGTCAGTGTCTTATAAGCTGAACATGAACTGTGCCATTTTCACAACTATTTTGAACATGCCACATTAGTAACTCACTGTGCGACTGAATCCTGTATACGATTAGAGCCTGAGCCTACGATGGAGGTGCTCACATTGTACAGAGCAATAACTGACCTGCTCACACTACATATGAGTGACATGACCCAGAGCAGCATGTGGCCACAGATTTGATCCGTCCTACTATTTAAAGTGATAAAAAAACATTTTAAGGTGTTTTATCACCTTAAAATTCATTTAATAGTTGAGCAGGTTAATTTCGGCGAAAGATAAAAAGTAGCTTAACTAAAATGACAGCCTACAGCCACGAAGTATTTGCAGACTTTGGTGTGTGCAGCTGTATTTTACCAGCGTGTATATGGCTCATTTCCTCTGGCCTCGGCAGTGCTACCATAGTGTTGAGCCCTACGTTCGTTGTGCGCAGCTAATCGTGGCTCGTTCACCCTCAGACACGGCTGAGACGCACGGACAAGCTGAACATCGGCCCGAGTTCAAATTTGTTGTCAAAATGTGTTATTTATTAGTCACCACTATTGGTCATCACGTACACGCATATCCAAATCAGGATCTACACCTTGAACTGTACCAAACAATGTGGGCTGCTCTAGTTTGTTAGTTACATGTGCATAATCACGGCTTTCTGTCTGAGACCACTTGTGTTAAATACTACTGACCGCTGCACTCCAGGAACATTAACATCAACAGCGAATACATATTCACACTCCAAAAAAGTTTTGTTGAGGCATATCATTTACTGTAAAGACATTGAGACTGTGCTTGGCCTTACGTTGTTATCTGATCATCCTCATCCCCTAACACCAGACCAGTGAACACACACTTTAACCCCGTCCCACACTCTGTAGAACACACACTAGTGTACTGATTGGAGAGGTTGGAGGGCTTGGCAGGCCATCAGAAAGGACGACCGGGAGCTGAATCACGCCTAATTGGCACTCGGAGGCACAATAGTGGGGACCTGCCGCTCAGAGCAGATTTATGCCTCTTTATGCATACATGGACATGAGTATTTGATGGTAATGATAGTGCAGCAGGCCTACCATCATTAAGAGGAGTCTGCCATTGCACTGAGGCCACAGTGAGTCACCTCTACGGACAGTGGCACATGCGAGTCAGATGGAGAGGTAAACAGACTGGAGAGGTACCAAATCAGGAGATCTTTCGTGTAGCATGTTAGAAAGTGTAATGTTTTAAGCTTGATTATGTCTGACAGCGAACTCATTAACATTATTTCCAGATCCAAAACTTCTAATAAATATTGTCCATAGACTAACATTAGCCAGTGTAATATAAAAAGTAGAGTAAAGAGCCACCAAACAACTCCACTAGCTGATGGGTCACTCACTATGGGCATACACTTTTTTTTATGTGAAAGAAATCTCCAGTGTTTCACATTTTAAGATTTTCTTTGGTTAAATATTAAGGAATTTAGAAATTTGGTTCTTCAGTGTAATAAACTATAATTGACTATAATACCGGTTTTGGCCACATTTAAGATTGTAAGATTTCTTTACCATCATTATGTGGAGTTAGCTCATTGTTTGCAGGTCAAAGCTTGTAATCGTAATTTACTTGAGGCTGAACAGACTGCCAGCTTTATTTACACATGTTCGACCAATCACATCGCTGACAATCCTATCAGTGCTACCTCTGGATTAGGGCGGAGCTAACAATTATTTTGGTAGTTGATGAATTGGCTGATTATTTTCACGATAAATCGATTGGCTACAAGAGGTGCATGGAAATTGAATTGTTTATACAGTATATAAAATAAATTACCGCATGAAGCAAAAGAGCTGCTGTTTGAGGATGTCTTGATAGAACAAACTGAATGGTCAGTAAGATGTTCTTAGTACAAGTCTTATAATATAATAAAAGCGCTAAAAGTTAGTCTGGGATTGTAAAAGTGAGAGAGAGAGAGTCCTAAATAGTTATTTCCAAACTGGTTTTGCCTTAGGATCGGGCAACCGTAGGAGTGAGGATCTGCTCTGATTAGATAATGATTTTGAGATTGATCTAATAATTCTGGGACAAAGAGAGGTCAAATATTTACAAAAACACCCTGACAAAATAGTGTTGTAAAAATTTGAAATACAAATACAAAATGTAATTCTTGCTCTGTCTGAGTCTGGTTATACCCCAGAAACAATTCATCAATTACTAAAGTAGTTGACAACTCTTTCTAATGGATTAGTAGTCGATTAGTTGTGCTCTGGAGGGTTACTCCTGTGAGACACGCTCCGAGGTCTGCCACTGGGCACCTCTGGGTCTCTCTGTGAGGTGGTGGGGGGGGTCCAGCACAAAAGGACCTCATGTGGCCCATCTCCTGATTAGCCCGGGCGCCTGCTGTGAGCTGGACTCTCCCTGACCACCTGGTGTGCACCCAGCACACTGCACATTACCCCTCTGACGCTGGCTCCGCTCCGAATGGCCATTCATCACACATCCCCTCATTTCACCCAGCATCACGATCGCTCATTCTGTCGAGGGGAGTCGGCGAAATCACAAATTGGTGAGCTTGTTTTGCAGCTGCAGTTTCATTTTGACAAATACCTGAGAGGGCGAGCGTTCTGTTTGATTCACCAAATGAAAGTGCTGCAGTGGTTTGAGAAGTCATTTTACTGCTATCATTGTGAAGGACTACATTTAAACATGGCTAGTTCACATTTATGCCAGGAGCTCAAGCTTTAGGGAAGAAGGAACCAAGCTACTACTCCTCCTGCCTCCGGTATATGAGGAAAAATGTTTTTGTGCTACCTATGCAACAAACTTTGTATTTATTTTTTATTTAGCTAAGTCAATCAAGTGTAATATATGGCCTTGTACCTTAAACCGAGCAGGTCCCAAAGTTTTTGCAGCAGCAGTTTGATAAAAAAGACTATTAGAGCTATTTAAGGACATGGCGATGAAGGCACTTGCCCCATTGTACTGTATATAAGGTACATTGACTTTTCACTCCCATTCAATGTGTATGGGGGGCACTGTTGCTCACTTTGTTCTTGTGGACTTACCAGTAACATTTTCTCCAACTACTACTACTACTTGCATATTTGCGAATGTTTTGCCATGCATTTTTGGGAATCCGGACATGATTTCCTAGTGCTAATATACAGTTCCCCAGTAAACAAAACCCAGCCTCTTCTTCCCCTGCGCTCATCGGCAGTTCAAGAGAGTCTGCACGAGCTAAACAGTGGTCACTCAAAGCTCTAATTTGTGAGGGACGAGCCGCGCAGTCTATTACAATCTAGTGTCGAGATCTAGATCTGGAGTGTGACTCTGTCCGTCTCCATTAAAGGTCAATCTTTCAGCTCACTCTGCAATTTCGGACAGATTGAAGATAATGCGATTGTATCTTCATTTCATTTTACTCGTGTCTTTTTCCCCACAATGCTTTGCTACATAATGTGTCATCCTCATTAGGAGTTGTAGAGATTCTGCTGATAGAGGATATTAGGCGGTAATGCCATTCTTCAGAGCTGGGGTCCCATTTGTATTCACTGCATGGGGCTCACATATTTGCAGCCCCTATACAATTATTATGTGCCTCTACTGGAATAGGTTACACTTTCTGCATTATTCAAGGCACGCCATGTATCCAGGACAAGGCATGTTTTCTTTTTTTCTCTCTCCGTGTCTATTTTTCTAGCTTTATCGCACCGCAGCCCCTCAGTGAGTGCACCTTAACCCTTCGCTGTCATCCCAGGTCATTACTCAAGTTTTCATAATATTATTCTTACAAAAGCATGCGGTGTGTTTGCTTTTCTTACTTCTCTGGGTTGAATCCTTCCAGCTCCTCTAAGAACACGCTGCTGCTGGTGACAGTGTTGTCCTGATTGGGCATAATGAGGAACTTGAGGATGGTCCCGCGACTGGATCCCAGAAACAGGACAGTCCTGTTTCTGTGTGGGCCTGCCTCTGTGTCCACCACGATCTTATTCAGTTGGTACCTGGAAAATCAACATGTACATAAACATCATTATTCCCAGCACTGACTTTAGTGAGCTGTGACCCATGTCCAGGGCCGCCTTAAGGTATTCGTTGGCCCCGGGGCTGGAAGTTCTCATAGGCATGTTTTTTTATAGCAAACAACATGATGAAATATTGTTTTATAAGTATTACATCTTATATTAAACACCCTCAAGTCAGGCACAAACGACAACACAGATCCTTTTCTCGACAGCGATCAATGAGAAGAGAATTATTCCAGAATCTTTAAAGTAATAGGCCACTATTTTTCATACTGAGATCTGTTCTTACCTGAGCTTAGACGAGTTGATGCGTATCTGTCTGGTCTTTGTGCGTGACTGCGACCAAAGATGTTTACTTCACCCTCGTTTTTCCCCGTAGGAAAATGCTCTTCCAGCAGGTACGCATCAACTCGTCTAAGCTCAGGTAAGAACTATCTCAGTATGAAAAATAGTGGCCTCTTCCTTCATTCAGCAACTTCTGCATGAGCTCATAAACAACTGCCTGAAGCTCTTCCCCAAAACACTAACAGTGGACATGTTATAACAACTCGCACTGTTTTTCTTGCACAAAAAGAATGATTTGTATCAAGTGTAAAATGTTCAAGCTATGGTGTCTACAAGTACTTTTAAAAACCAGAATGAGGAACAATTTAAGCAAAACCAGAGGCGTGTCCAGAATATTTCCAATAAGATGGCACTTCATTATTCTAAAGGTTGGCCTTTAAGGCTTTCAACTAAATGAATTTGAACACTTAAATTCCAGCATTCTGGTACTTTCATGCACTTGTTTGTATTAGTTGCCCCATATTAGTTTATGTCAAATATGCTTAAACAAATTATGAAATTATTGGGGCTGGGGAGGCCAGTCATATAGACTATTTCCACTAATATTATATCATGATTTACCAGGTAAGATTTTAAAAACAGCCCCGTAGTCATACTAGGGATTTTGGAGTCACGATTACTGAGGGAAAAATACTGCGCTTTTATGATTATTCACGATTATCAGAAACAGAATCTGAATAGAATTTACTGTCATTGTCAATGAAGGGTTTCACAGCCTGGGAATTTTCTTCAGTGTTCTCATGCAACATGAAACATTAACTTGTAGTAAAGATAAATAATAAACTATGGGAAGAAATGTATAAAAAAAGAATAAGATAGAAAAATATAATAAAATGGCAATAGTGGAATTAAAGAAGAAAGTACAGAGAATTTCTCGAAATTATACAAAAAGCACAGGCCACACTTGGCAAACAAGGCATTATATGTATATTTTTATATTCATTCAAGTGTTGTTTTAGTTAAAAACTCATTGAACATTTAGCCTATGTATAAAAATAAATATTTTTTGAAATACTGTATATAATTTCCATGCGCATGCTTTTGTTTTTACAGTGACGTGACAAATGCACATGGTTCTTTTAGGACTCTTCCTTTGGCAACGTTCTGCCGTTATCATGTAAAGATGGATAAAATGGATTTGCTCTCTGCACATGGGATTATAGTGTGACTTGGATGTCAATACGCACTGCGCCTCATGAGGAACAACCAATTACCTTGAGTCCTACAATTCTCACCATTGACCTGCCTTGAGCTTTTACTATCACGGTAATTGTAAAACCGGTTAATCTCGACATCCCTAAATCATACGGACTCTGGGCCAATAATTGCCCTGATGTAACACGTCTGAATGTATTTGTGTGTTTGTACTGTATTGTATTTGCTTGTCCTTTCTGTATCTCTGTGAGCATGATGTACTCTACCGGAAACAAATTCCACCATCTCTGTTGTGCGGCCGTTAATAAACGATTCTGATTGAGTACATTGTAAAAAGACGTGATGAGCTAAAGCTAAACACAGTCTCTCTTGAATTTAAACCACAATATGGCATTTCTCTCAAGTCACTACTAAATGAAATAAAATCCATTCATATGAATCTGCTGTTCATCACATTTGCATAGTAAACCAATTATACCAGCAGTTGGGTCATTAATAATATCAGTCATATAAATGGTGTCGTCTTGGCATTGCACTCGAGAGGGAGAGAGCGTGGGGCTGATCTACGCACAATATGTTTAATATTCCACATAGGACTGAGGCTGTAATCCCTGGTGGCTTCTGGGCCCAGGGACTCCATATGGGACGCACAGAAGACGGAGGCAGAGAAGTGGATATATGGGATTTGATGCGCTACAGCAGATGCCTCGTGCCGTACCACCGACTTTTCCACACGACCAAGCACACTCAACTAGGATCACCAGCACACATCTCTGTTGAAGTATTTGTAGTAAGATGTGCAGGACGGCTTTAATCAGGCTGGCAAGGGGTGTCACTCATAATATATAGAAGGAAGATTACTTTGGATTATGATAGATGGAAACAGGTCAGTGGTAGGTGCACTAAGGATAGCTCTGGCCAAAAACAATTCTGCACAGAAAGACAACCTTTCATTTGGCTTAAAATGAACATGTCCAAATGTGCTCTGGACGTTCAGGGCTATTAGTTTTTCAGTGCGGAAGGAGTAGTACAGCTGTAATTGAATTGCTTAAGAGCAGCATTTGGGTATTTATTTATCCAAAAATCGTGCTGTACAACTATTATTACTCTTAATGTTATACAGTAAATGCTTATTATTAAATATACTGGATTAAACCAAAATTGTATTGTATAATTCATGTCAATGCTTCAATATTGATAAGTGATCAGTTACTACACTGCATTACATGTTGATTTGGTCCATCTTTTGTATTCATCTTTCCGACATTACGTCACAAATCAAGCGTTGGTGAAAACACGGCTCTCCGCCATTGGCATGCATTGGACTTTGAGTGGTTATCATTTGGTTTGAGAGGGGCTTTGTGTTGTCAAATTTTGATGAAATGTTGTTTCACTACATGACAACCTGCCTATATAAACAGATTAGTTTTCACCGACACTGGGTCGCGTTACATTGGTGTGTATGTGGAAATGCCCGGATGTTGGGAAAGGTGAATATATTGTAAATTTCACATGTACAGTGCATTCGGGAAGTATTCATCCCCCTTCACTTTTTCCACATTTTGTTATGTCACAGCCTTATTCCAAAATGTATTAAATTATTGGGTTTTTTTTTCTAATCAATCTACACACAATATTTAATGACAAAGTGAAAAAAGTTTTGTAGAATTTTTTTGCCATTTTATTAATAATAAAAAACAGAAATATCACATGTACATAAGTATTGACACCCATTCAAGTATTCACACCTTTTACTATGACACTTAATACTGAGCTCAGATTCATCCTGTTTCCTCTGATCATCTTTGAGATGTTTCAACAACTTGCCTGGAGTCCAGCTGTGGTCAATTCAACTGATTGCATTGATTTGGAACGGCACACACCTGTGTATAAGGTCCCACAGCTGCCAGTGATGTCAGAGCACAAACCAAGACATGAAGTCAAAGGAACTGTCTGTCTCCGAGACAGGATTGTATCGAGGCACAGATCTGGGGAAGGGGATGGAAACATTGTTGCAGCATTGAAGGTCCTGAAGAGCACTGTGGCCTCCATTATCCATCTACCATAAAGGCCTGCGTGGGGGAGTGCTACAGAGGTGGTTGTCCTTCTGGAAGATTCTCGCATTTCCTCAGAGTAATGCTGGAGCTCTGTCAGAGCTCCAGCATTACTCAGTTTGGACGGGCGACCAGCTCTAGGAAGAGTCCTGGTGGTTCTGGACGTCTTCCATTTACGAATAATGGAGACCATAGTGCTCTTCAGGACCTTCAATGCTGCAACTATTTCTCTGTCTCCTTCCCCAGATCTGTGCCTCGATACAATCCTGTCTCTGAGGTCTACAGACAGTTCCTTTGACTTCATGTCTTGGTCTCTGCTCTGACATCACTGTCAGCTGTGGGACCTTATACACAGGTGTGGGCCTTTCCAAATCAATGCAATCAGTTGAATTGACCACAGCTGGACTCCAGGCAAGTTGTTGAAACATCTCAAAGATGATCAGTGGAAACAGGATGAATCTGAGCTCAGTATTAAGTGTCATAATAAAGGCTGTCAATACTTATGTACATGTGATATTTCCATTTTTTTTATTTTTTATAAAATGGCAAAAAATTCTAAAAAAACTTTTTTGACTTAGTCATTATTAAGTATTGTGTGTAGATTGATTAGAAAAACAATAATTTAATACATTTTGGAATAAGGCTGTAACATAACAAAATGTGGAGGGGGTTGGATACTTTCCGAACGCACTGTATATTATCCTATTTTATACTTTGATTATGCATGAGTAGCTATTCTGCTTTTCTAGTAATTGTTTTTAAATTGACTATTTGAGCAACTGCGACAACGCAATTTCCCTTGTGGATCAATAAAGTTTGTCCAAGTCTATTCAAATGCCACCATTCCTATAGCCCCACTCCACAAAGTGGATGATGCAGTGTGTGTAGAGTCCCACCTGACCATGGTGCGCACTATCCAAGGCCTCTGTCCCAGCGATGGCACGGCCTCATCCATCAGCGGGTGTGTCTTGACAAAGTTAAGCATCTCATCAGGAAACGAATTGGACGAATTGAACCTTGATCCCTGCACGGCACATCCACCGGGCCTGAGGGACGCACAGCACATTCGTTATCAGGGCTCACATCAGCAGAGGACAGACGGACAGGTCGGCACTTCTCATATACGCTTATTTAAAGGCACTGATCCATCATTAAGCAGTCTAGACAGGCCGTGCAGAACATCCCAACATATTGCCTCGGTTCCATGGAGGAACCATTCAGGAAATGTTCATACTGGAGGTCTGTGTGTGACGTGAGGTTAGCCGTTGATTTTCTTGATGCAACTAAACCAGTGTGTGGTACGTGGGCTTCCATTTGGTGGTCCGCAGAGGAGTCAATATATTATTAATTTAACTACTACATTAATATTTATGTAAAAACAAAACTATTATACCAGACAAGTAAAAAAAAGTAATAAATAGTGTAAGAAATTCAATATAATTTGTTACAATGGTGGCACTTCAGGAAATGTTTTTACTGTAGGTGATAGTCGGACTGAAACCACTGAACTAAACAATACAAATATATTGTTTAAACATATATATTTTTTAATTATAACTAAACTAGAACTATTGCACCCCTCAAATGCACATTTGCACACTTAACTAAATGTAACTAAATAGATTTGAGAAATTGTATGTTAACTGTTCAAAATACCTTGATCCAATGTTAGAAATCTGTCGTCTTTGAGGCTATTGGCAAACACTGTCTTTTGACGGACATATAGTTGAACAACTCGTTAGCTTCTGGTTTATTTCTTGTGGATACACCCAACACTCTACTCTTTAATGTTCAAATACTTATATAAACAGTAACTTTACATTTTGAAATATAGATTTCCAGTTTTAACAAACAAACATATATCATAAACTGAATTAGTTTGGGGTTTGGTCTTCAAAAAAAGAGAATTCTGACAAATTGCTCCTGATAGAATTCTGTATAGCAGTGTTTCCCAACCAGGAAGCGGGGACCACTGGAGGTACGCCAGAGCTTAGCAGAGGGTACTAATTTCAAATTAAAAATAAGGGAGAACTAAAGCATATTTTTGGAGTTTTAGTCATTAACTAATCAACAAAACCATCGAGGCAGGGGGCACGCGAGACAAAAACGGTTGGGGACCACAGTTTTCTCTGTGGCCTCTATTTTAGCAGTGGAAACATGGGATAAAACAACTCAATTTAAGGGGCACTATGTAACTTTTTAAGTGAAAAATAAAATTGTGATATTTGTGCATAATTATTTGAGCCTTTAATGACCCAGTGGCTCTGTGGGTGCAGCATGGGACGTTTACTTTCCACCACAGCAGTCTCTATGCGCCAGCTGCACCCATACAGCCACTGGGTCATTAAAAGGTCAAATATGATATATTTTTCACATAATAAGTTACATACCATACCATACCAACTTTATTTATAAAGCACTTTAAAAACTGTACAGTTGGCCAAAGTGCCGTACACACATGTAAATATACAGTAAAACAACTTCAATAAGAACATGAGGCAAATACATCATTATACATTAAACGCCAGAGAAAAGAAGTGTGTTTTTAGTAAGGATTTAAAAACCGGTAAAGACTGGGCCTGTCTAATCTCTATTAGCAGCTGGTTCCACAGCCGTGGGCCAGCCACAGAGAAAGCTCCATCTCCACAAAGTTTGTGTTTAGTTTTTGGGACAACCAGCTGTAGCTGAGAGGGAGCATAAGGGCAGATCAGATCAGACAGATAAGAGGGGGCCAGGCCATGCAGGCATTTAAAAGTAAATAAAAGAATTTTAAAATCCACTCTTAAATGAACTGGAAGCCAATGGAGCGAAGCTAAAACCGGTGAGATGTGTTCATGTTTCCGAGTCCCAGTTAAAAGCCGAGCTGCAGCGTTTTGAACGAGCTGCAGTCGGGAAAGTGCGCTCTGGCTCACACCGGCATAAAGGCCGTTACAGTAATCCAGTTTAGTGGTGATAAAAGCGTGTATCACAGTCTCAAAATGCGCTCTCGACAACATAGGCTTCACTTTGGCTAGTTTCCGCAACTGGAAAAAACTAGATTTGACAACAGCACTAATTTGCTTCTCGAGTTTCAGTTCAGGATCC